>JAAAKQ030039065.1:0-16810 GCA_010016005.3 Zanna intricata
AAGACTACACTTCATTCATATTCATACACATTATCCTCATTCATCCTCTGAAGTAATACCTTACGGTAGTTCCGGAGGCTAAACAGGTAAAGAGAGGAGATAAAAGATTAAATTTAACAATGTTGTTTAAAAGAAACAAAAAATAATTATTAATACTTGGTTGGATCGCAATTCGATAAATTTTAACTGATTAAAACCTATAGCGATTGATAAGTTATTTCTTATTTAACGACTGATCATTTTAGTAATTGAGGCAAACGATTTCGTTTCAATTATAAATGAAAACAAACATATCTGCCAGTTACGAAAATCACTTTAAACTAAAAATACCCGAACTTTGTAAAGTATTATTTATTGGTAGATTTTGACGTAATTATAACTGCATAATTACGTTATAATTACAGTACGTAAAACCAATATTTGTTATCAATAAAGTACCGTTTATTGCCATATATATTATATTTTTAAACATAAGATTGTTTCCAATGTGATAATTTGGTCTCTATAAAAATTATATATCACAGCTTTTGTATGAAATGTTGAAGTTGGGAACGACCAAATACATATATGTGTATTTGTTTCTAATTTTTATTGCATCTTCTGATAATCACAAACTGCTTTTAAAAATTATTCTTACTTTTCATTTATAAACAAAAACCATGCACTTATTATATTAAATTAATTATCCCGATAGCGTAAGTAATTAATAATTCTATGTGATTAATATTATTAACTTTGGTAAAAACCGACTAAAAGAGAAACGGAACAATAATTAATATGTACAACTTTTTTTAATGAAAATATTTTTTATGATTATCAACTACATAAAAATATAAATAGATTTCATATAATAATGTTTGGTTGACTTGTTTCTAAAATTTCTTTTATTAATTAAAATTTATTTGATAACATAGCAGTGATAACACGCACCTGAGATCCTAAGTATGTTGGCGCCCCTCTCCGGTAACCCGGTCTGGGTTCCATGCTGACCACAAGTTATAGGACCGACTGACAGTTAATGTTACTTCTGTGTTACCTTCAGGTAAAAAATTTCCCTTCTTTCTTCTATATTTCCCTCCTTAACAAAGATTCTTCCGGTAGAGGTGGAAGAGACTTTGAACTTCTTTCTTTTGACTGTCAAGGCCTGTGGAATATTATTCATGGTCGTGTAACTTCAGTTGTCGATTCTTTCCCTCCGCTATAAACATGTTTTGTATTTGTCACAAATACAATAATCTTAATGTTGTCAACATTACAGTCACTTCTACTCTTGTTCTTCTTCATTTTTATTTCAACTTTGTTGTAGAGCGAAGTTATAAAAAAAAGAGAAGAAAAGATATATCAAAACGTTGCTTGACAAGCAAAACAGGAAGGACCTATTAACTTCGAATTTTAATGAGCCTATAAATTTTATAAAAGAATTCGTAATGCTCGGATACGTTTTACATATTTTCTTTTAACTGATGATAAGTTACCTTTTTTAAATTACAAATTAATTACGACAAACTTCGTTAAAATTATTTACAATAAATATTCAAATAAAGAAAACTTATTAATAGCACATTGCGTAGTGTTATATGTAAATAAATTATCCATATGATGTAAAATATCCTAAGATAATTTACGTCATTAACTAGTATAATTAGAATGAAATTACATGTAATCTCAGAAGCACCGGATTTTATCTAAACACATAAAAGCTTATTATCGTATAAACGGTTTTAAGAAGGCCATAAAGATGTTAAAAATCATAAAAAGATGGTCGTCCTATCACTTCAACAATCGATGAAAATATTGAAAAAAAGATACATTGTGTTTAATAAATCGTCAAATCATTATTAGAAAAATTGGTTAAGAGATGGAAATTTTCTTATGGATTATATGAAACAATTATGATTAAATTTTCGGTGTGAATTAAGTAGCAGAAAGATTTGTTCCAAAACCATCAAGTTTTCAAATAAAGCGTCATCGCAAAAACATTGTCAATGTAAAACAACTGAAAAATTGTTAGCTGATATCGCTGATGATTTAGAATTATTCAAACATGTCATAAGAGGTGACGAAACGCGGGTATACAGTTATAATATTGAAACGAAGGTCCAGTCATCCCAGTGAAAATTCCTGAAGAATCAAGACCGGAATTATGTATAGATTCTTTCTCGATTGTACATTCAACAAATAGTGTTACTGAGGAGTATACGTGAGTCAATTCGAAGAAAACTACAAATGAGGGTAAACGATTCTTGGATTTTGCATCACCTATAACGCCCCAGCCTACCACTTCACTATTAATTCGTGATTATTTAGTAAAAAATAACACAATTTGATGGTACAGCCTACTTATGGTATCCTGCGATTTTTTCTTCATTTTCCTGATTAAACGGACAATGGCTTGGTGATAAATGAAATAAAGAAAAATCGTTAAAAAACTTTTCCCCACAAATGTTTTATGGACTGTAAAAAACGGTGGCATAAGTGTGTTGCATCTCTGGGGAACTACTTGGAAGTGGAAATATAAATATAGAAGATAAGCAAATTCTGATAAAAATTCAAGTTCACATTATTTTTTTATCGCATCTAATATGTAGGTTAAAAGAAGTTACATAGAAACTTAAGGATGAATTCGAGTAGAGTTATCGATAGAGAAAATAAATAAGCTAAGAACACTGATGACTTCTTTTTAACGGCGAGATTCATAAGAGAATCCAAAAAAATACTATACAGAATTGATTTCCTGGCAGAAATATAGTTCGAATGTAAATCATAATAAAATAAATGTAATGTAAACTTGCAAGAATGGAGGATGATTAGGAATTAGATATTTATAAATTAGGGGAACATAATACACTAAAAGATCCTACTTACTTAGTAATGTTACAAAGATAGGCGAGGAATTTAAGATATCACAAGCAAATCGTATAAGGAAGGGGTTTTTTAAAGAAAAAAAGTCAAATAATACACATCCATGCCAGTCCTAATATTCATATTTAGAATATTATTTAATATTCTTTTTGTCCTAATATTCGATAAAGTGTCCTATGAGTAAAGTCAGATTGACGTAGAATTTTAGAAAAAATTTTTCAATTCTTTCTAAATTTCAGATGTAGTTAAAAAATGTATAATACAATTTTAATAGGAACGTAAATTAATGAGATCAACTCGTTTAATTAAACTGAAATTAGAGCATGATTTATGTCAGTATTATCTTAAATAACATTAAGTATTTATTATTATTTATGTTTAGAAAAACATCTGATTATTTATTTTTCGAAAAAGTAATAAAATTTAAGCACAAATTAAATCCTTTAATTTTTATCATTGTAACCACTGAAAATTAAAATTTCATAAATGTTCACAATTTTTTGTTGATTTCTATTCCGGCTACTATATTCATTTATTTGTGTCTCATATTTGTAATCTATTTAATTAACTGTCAGAAGCAGTCATTCGAAGAATAATAAACTCCTCTAAGTGTTTCTTTTCTGATTCAAAAACTGTACGATGGAAGAAAACCAGCCGTTTTGCTTCTGAGTGTTGTAAAGCCTTCAGTAGTAACAAGGAGAAGCTTGAACGACACCCTGACTCGATAATTTAAACCTCATAATTTAACCTCTCATAACTACTGTAATTAATTTCTAAAACAATTTTCTTATGATTAACTTCGATTATCCATGAACTGCGTATTTACGCGCGCATTAGTTTATATCAAGGGAATACAAATGTATCAAACAAGCGTTTAACTACAAGGAAAAACCGATCGATTCGCGATAATTTCTAATTTTTTCTTGATTTAATGAGCCACATAATGGATTTAAACAATATTAACTTCAAACTTCACATTTCGGTAACGTTTATAATTTTGGGATTTAAAGTTATGTTTCTTCTAAACAGTTTGTAGAAAATAAAGGTTATTAATGAAAATAAGTAATAACGTAAGATTAAAAGAGAATGTTCGATGATAACCGAATATAAAAAACGGCAGATCCGCTAGATTCATGGATATAAATTGATCAGATTTCTTTCCGACCTTAAAATACACAGACATTTTTTGAAAGTTTAAATACGAGTAAGTTGTAAAAGAAAGAATAACGCAATTTCAACAAGTATCGTTCATTTATTTCTAAGTAATTGAATAAGATCAAAATTACTAGCAAATAAAGATAAATATTCCATACATTAAAAAAATATTAAGACAAAGCAGTATTTTTTCCTTTTTTTTAGAAAATTGGATTTTTTTTTCACAACCGTCAGCAATAAAGATGGTGTAAAATTATTGATTTTTTAATGGCAAAAGGAACCAAATTTATTTAACATAAAGTTTTAAAAACTTAAATCGTACCGCTTTTAGTCACTTGTGAACGATCACAGAAGGTGGTCTCAATACGACTGAAAGCGTTGAACTAAATAAATTCTGTTCAGTTTGTCGTTATATTTTACAGAAACTTATCAAATTTTACAGTTTAAACTGTATAATAATAAAATTTATACTTACCTTTTGAAATAAAAACATCAATTATTGTTTTAGCAGGAAAAAATTAAATGAAAATAGATAATGCAATAGCGGCATGAAATAAATAGATACGTTTAAGATGAGGGTATGATTTATCAGAACGAGAATAAGCTTTTTGCTGATTTATAATTTAACCGACTAGAATAAAAATAGACAATATTTTTGTACGTTACTGTCCTTAATTTTATATACTATGTATGTATTTGTATAATAATGATTCACAATAATCCTTCTAGAAAGGTCAAACCGTAACACAAGCCTATTTTTAACTACTTCTGATTTGAAAACCGTGATCAACTCTTAGGTTTCGTTCACTGAGAAACAGCGGAACTAAACACCCAGAAACAGCCCACGGGTACGTCCTAATAAAGAAATTAAAATGTAGGAAATTCAAATAAACTTCATCGTCTTTGAAATCTGTTTGTTTTGACAAATGTTGTATAGATGAACACTGTTTGGTCGCTCGGTGAATGGTCACACAGACATTCCTGTTATCTTTAACCGGGTCCTCACTAAAGACAAATACGAATGAGCATGAAAGAACTTGTAAATACATTGATGTTACACTTAAAAACATTACCGAGGACATTTTCGTTAACCTTATGGAGATCTTTATTTTTAAGTTAACTAAGATAGTTTTATAATCTTTATTATTAACGGTTCTACTATTTAATATACAACTTAATGATTATTTTTTATAATTCTTCAGCAGAAATTACATGCTTAATACATTTTCACTTAACACACACACACACACACACACACACACACACACACACACACACACACACACACACACACACACAATATATATATATATATATATATATATATATGTATATGTATATGTGTATATGTATATGTATATATGTATATGTATATGTATACATATATATATATGTCATATATATATATATTTCTATTTAGTTGATCAAAAATGAGTTTTTGTCGCAAATTCATCATCCGTTTAAAAAAAGTAATATAATACAGCAATGAATGTTAATCATACAAAAATTAAAAAACAGAGAAAAAAATTAACATAACTAAAGTTAAATGTTTTATCATAATACCGTAAAAAATGTGTTTAAATAACAGTTAAAAACCCTTATAAGAACTATAAAAATACAACTCTTAAAACAATTTATATGACATAAAAAGTAAAGATTGCGATTAAACATGCGTGGGACAAATTTAAAAAAAATGTTAAGAAAGATACTTACGTTAATGCAACGTTAGGGAAAACAATTAACGAAAGTCATCCAACACAAAATACTAATAATGAAAAACACAATATACACTGAAAAATTAAGCCTTAATGAAAATAATAAAACACGATAATAAAGGAAAGTAGATAAGTAATCGGCAAAAATAACATATTTTCTATTAGAAAATAAAATTCATAAAAACTACTAAATGAAATAATTCGTTTTGATAATTATACGTTATAATAATTATACGTTATATAGTTATTCAACTATAATAAACAAATTGTTCTATCTAATAAAACAAACATAACAATCATAAAATAAATTTCTTAAACTTGTATTCAGGTAGAATATAAATAATAAAATAATTAAAGAAGTTTTTAATTAATTTAATCATAAAATACAAAATAAACTAGTTTTTCCAAATTAAGTAAGTTTTTATTAAAGTATGACCAGGTAGCATGTATGCGGAAGCAGTGATTAGACGAGTAAGTGCTTGGCTGCAGTCGAGTGGGTTAAAACTGGCGCCCTCCAAGAAGCAATTGCTTGCTCTGATTTGTCGCCGCGGGATAACGAACATCAGCACCATGGTAGACGACTTTAAAGTAGATATGACGTCCTAAGTGAAATATCTTGGAATATAACTCCATCAGTCTGGGCTATTTAGCAAACTTCTGCAGGAAGTGACGCTCTGGCCGAAACGGGCCGTCAACACTCTTGGCCGGTTGATGGGATACAGGTGGAGGCCGAGGGTGACCAGACGCAAATTGATTTTAACGGCTGTGACGTCTATGCTTCTGTATGTTGTCCCAGCCCGGTTAAGGGCCCTGGTTAAGAAAAGGAATGTGAAGAAGAGGAAGATGGCCTCGCTCCAGAGGCGGGGGGCTTTGAAAATTGTGGCAGCGTGTAGGACGTATCCACGGAGGCGGCTGGAATGGTAGCGGATGTTTCATCAATCCGTCTCCTGGCCTTGCAACTCAAGAGGATATACAATGGGATACTGAAGGCTGATTCTGCGAATCTTCCTTCTCCTCGGGGACTGGCAGAAGAAATGGGATTCATCACGCACGGGTGTCTGTACCAGACGGCTGATAGGCTGATAGGGCTGATAGGGTGTCGCTAGGGAGAGGGTTGATTACTATGTTACCCAACTCCTGTACAGCCACGGCGCGTTTGCAGCCTACCTACAAGGTTCGGGAGGCGTGTGCTTCTGCAATGTGTACAGCCTAGGTGGGGAACATGCTGCCTTCAGGACGTATGTGAGGCCTCCGTGAGTTTCTTGTGCGGCCTTCATAAAAGCTAACTCTTGTATTATTAATTTAATTATATACATTACAACAATGTAAAAATTAAGAGAATTAAATAAAGAACAGTATGAATGTAAGTTTAGTGACTGCTGGTGGTAGGATTGCTATTCATATTTCTGGCCTAATAATGAAAAAAACAAATATTTATGAGCGAAATTGGTTTTATTGTTTTTCAAAATATTCTCTATGAAGCTCAATACACTTTTGCATCTTTGAACCAATTTTTGAAGCACTTTTCCTACTTCAATTGAGTTACTCTAAAACATGCGTTTTGAATGCAAAAACCGCTTCTTCGGGTATAGAAAATCGTTGACCATATCATTTATTTTGATGTGTGGGAATAAAAAAAAGTCATTGAATGCCAAATCAGGGCTGTACGGCGGATGACCCATCAATTCGATGTTTTCCCCGGTCAAAAATTCCTTTGTTTGAGCCGATGTGTGAGAGCTCGTATTGTCATGATAAAGAATGTTTTGCCTCTTCGACTTTATCCGAATTTTTTCGAAGGCTTCTGGCAAACAATGATCGTGTATCATTCAGAATTGACCGTCCTACGTTGCTCTAATGCCCCTGTTATCACGTGACCGGTAATGCCGAAGAAACAGGCAACCATTTGTTTTGATGTGCTTCTTCCGCGAACAACTTTTGTTGGTTTTGGCTCGTCTTGAAGACCCATACAGTCGATTGATGTTCTGTTTCAGGCTATATGCATAGATCCATGATTCGTCACCTGTGTAGATATTATGCACAGCCTTTGGATGCACCTTGAAGTATTTCTTCAACATTTCCTTGCACCAATCGACAGGAGCCTTCTTTTGAGCATTTGTCAGATTATTCGGGATCCAACGCGAACAAATCATTTTTACGACCAAATGATCATGCAATATCTGATTGATGCTTGCCATCACTAATGTCCAAAGATGCCTCAGTGTCACGGTATGTCACATGACGATCTTACTTTATCAGTTCACGCGCAGCAATGTCGGCCACGATTGAATTCGTTATAGCAGTTTTTTTACAGTGCTGTAGGATGGTGCTTTTTTCGCCGTATAAAGAATTAAATTCGTCGATGCACTCTTATCTTGATAATCCACGTCGAAAATTATGAAAAATAATCGCACGAAAATGTTCGCGAGTTAATTCCATTTTTTACCCGAGATGAATTGTTCAAGTTACTGTAAACAACACAAATCGTGCTCAAATGACAAAATGTTCTGAAGAAGGTTTTTTTTCCCTTCTCCTGGGTCGGACTTCCAATGAAGTATGGCACAACCCAGGAGAGGAGCAAACTCGCACTAGTGGGATTCTAGAGCGTGGAATACTAGGATTTCCAGGAAGGAACCATGGTCTCATCTTTATTTATTCAATTAATATTGTTTATTTACTTTGCAGGAGGGCATACCTTCCACTGCTTAAGCCCCGAAGGGCCGGGGCTGGGTCTAAGGCTCCTACTCTCTCTTCTTACGATCTGGTTCCTAACTTATGCCTCTGCTCTCGCCGTCCGATTGTATGTGTTCGTGTAAATGTGTCTGCAAGTGTGTGTTTACGCCGGAGATTCGGGAGTCCCCGTGTATCATCATCGACGCCCATCCCCGCAAGCAGGAACACGCTACGACTCAGCAGGAGGCTGTCCCTCCCCCCCCTCACCGTCACCTATGTGTGTGTGTGTGTATGTGCACCTGTCAAAGGTTTGGGAGTCCTTGTGCGTCATCACCACTGCCCATCCCCGTATGCAGTGTCAGATGGCAGGCACCATCACTTACTTGGCAACACTTACTGTTGCCAAGGCTAGAAATATAAATAGCAATCCTTAATAACCAATTGTATATCTGAAATGTTAGCCTAATACAAAACGGTAACACCTATTTTCACATATTACAAGTAGCGACATCCCGTGCATCGGGCTTAGCAACTCATGGAGTGCCTAGCCCTTGCTTTTCATTTGTCAATCTTGAAACATGCCTGCAGGCCTGGTGAATTCTGCAACATACAGGGGTTGCTGAGGGGAGAAGTATTTTATAAATTTTGTAAGTTAAGATAAATAAAAATAAATAAGTTAGATGTGCCTAACGGCGGTGTCAGTTGCTCCTGGAGTGTGCAGATGGAGGAAAAAAGTTAGATGTTATAATTTTTTTTATTATGCATGTTTATAATACTTTGGTATGTCTTAATAATAAAAAACCTAATAATATATTCTGTAATAGTGTTCCTTCTTATATTATGTATATGTTGTAAATCAGCAGGTTTATTTCATATTGTAACAAATTTCATTGCCATTAAATACACTTTCCAAATGTATTTTGAAAAGTGTTTTGAAATTTGTTACATATGAAATAATCTGGAACAGGTGCAAGAATAGACTACCATTGCCATCTATCGGGTTAAGCATGAACGTAGCTGTACATGCCTGAAGTATAAGTATCTACTTTTCCTCCTCTACCCCGCAACATACAGCGTTCACCTCTGTGGTGAGCAGTTGGCGATCTGTAGTTATCTGTGCATGCTTGTAACAGTCTCATCTCTTATTACTACCGGCTATTGTAAAAATCGATTGTTATTGTTTTACTAGTACACGGTTAAATGTATTTATAGCAGTAAGATTTTATTGTATTTCTAGTAAAAGATTATTTGATATTCGTTTTTTCTTCGTCATGTCAAATTGTAAGAGAAGAAAATTAAATTAAGGAAACGGAACATTTATTGTAGAGTAGGAGTTAGATTTTTTCTTTATTTCTGTGAAAGATAAAATGGTGTTTGTTGTTCAATACAGTTTTCACTACTTAAAAAAAAAAGCGAATGCAAATAAACACTACTTGACTCATAAAGAACATAAATATTTCAATTTAGAAGGTGAATCTTGACAACCTGCACTTAAAAAATTGAAAAATGAAAAGCATCAACAGGCGTCTTTTAGTGCTTTTGTAAAGAAAAATATCACTGCAGATGATGTTACTTAACAAAAATAGCACATATACTTGGAAAAAAAGGTAAACCATTTACTGACGTAGAAATAATTAATGAATATATTGTTGAAGGGGTGGGTATTTTAGGTCCAGAAAAAGTTGAAAAATGTAAATAATTGCTTCTTTCAAGAAGAACTATGACAGATGGACAACACAAATTAGCTCAAAATGTCAGAGCAACATTGTAAAAATATACAAAGTGAAGATGTTTATTTTTCAATTGCTTTGGAAGAAAGCACTGATAAAATTGACTCGGCGCAAGTTTTATATTTTATTCGTTCTGTAAGAAAAGATTTTCAGTGTTACGAAGAGCTTCTTGCGCTTACCCTAACTGGAAGAACTCGCGGAATTGACATTTCCGAAAACTTCAGAGAAGTATGTCATCGATTACAATTAAATGTCAATAATTTAGTCAGTGTCTGCATCGATGGCTTTCCTTCCACAAGAGGTAAAAAGAAGGATTCGATGGTTTATTAAAGAAGGAAAACTTAAATTTGAAAAATTATTATCATTTCATTGCATTTTGCATCAGCAAAATCTGCGCAAAATCTACCGTTTTGCAAGACGTTCTAGATAGAACTATTGCGATTGTCAACTATATTCGCGTAAATGCAATGCTTCATCATGAATTTCGGCAGAAGCTAACTTTAGACGAGGAAATGTACACTGTTGATCTACTGTAGTACTGCAAGATTAGCTGGCTATCAACAGGATTGATTTTCATAAAATTTTTAACTTTACAGCGACAAATTTTTAACTTTAACCAAGAACAAGGAATACTATGTGATCTATCAAATGAAGCATTTTTTAGAAAAATTGTCTTTTTTCTGAAATCATGACAAAACAAAACAATTTAAATATTTGCCTGCAAGGTAAGTCGAAGAATATATATGAAATGTGGCAAAAGATCCAAGCGTTTTGAATAAAAATTAACATTTTTCAAAGCAATGCTTTGTTGCTCGAATATATTTGCAGAACACTTCTCGGAACTAGTAGAAATGTTGAATGTGAAAATAAAATATTCTATGAATATGTAGATGTCTTGGATTTTTTAACAGAAGAATATACTGAAAGAGTTTCAGACTTTGACGAGCACACTTCTGCTACGAAACTGGAATTTGAGCCAGTTTAGTAGACGTATCCGATGCCCTACGGAACTACAAAGTATTGAGACTAATATTTTAGCCTTCTTTGAAGTACATCCTATAGATTCCATAAGCGAAGCAGTACAAATGCAACCTGTATCTTATGGCTCAATTGCTTGTGGGGAAGCACAGTTACCATGCATATAAACCTGTGGTTCTTCACAATGTGAGCCTGAAGGAGTATGGCTTGAATTCAGCAACCGAATTACAGAACAGGATGTAAATTATCCTAACTTTTTGCCTAATTATTTGATATGTTGATATGTAATCTTACTCTTAGTTTATTCTCCTCTTTACTTAATTTTAAAATTTTGAAAATGTTATCGGACAACCAGAAAAAATAACATAAATAGCCAAATAATATAAATGACCACCATATTTGATTTTAAAATTGACAGCCTGTAGCTCTGTTATGGGTTGAATATAAAGAAAAATTTTCAAGAATAAAAATTTCTGTTAAAATACAATTTTTTACCCCAAAACACAATAAAATCATGAGATTCCCATTTGAAATAATGAAGCTCGCTGCCATATTGGAAAAAGGGCGAAAATGACAGAAATGGTAATACTGTACTTTTAATGTAGGGAAAAATCTAGGAAAGGGGAACCTTTAAAGTTTCTCATAAAACGTATAGTTTCTGAGATCCCAGTGGCGGCCATCTTGAGTTGACTACTCAACTTAAGTTGGGGTATATAAATTTCTGAACAACTATTTCTATATCTATCATCTAGAATGATATTATATATCATTTCTATATCTATATTCTATATTCTATCATTATAATAAAAGAATCGTGTCAAACTTCTGAATGTTGACAAAGCCATGAGGTTGAGGAGATCTTTTTTCAATATTTTAACAATAAGTTTGAAATCATCGTAAATCAAAAGATATAAGAAGTTATTTTAACCAGAAGGTTAATGATCTGTTCAAAGAATATAAATAGCCTGGTTTTGGTTCTGAGATATACCAAAAGGAATTTCCCACCAATTTAATAAAAATTTAGACGATTCCCACTTACTATTTTTACTTGCTGAAACCTATTAGTCAGCTGCAATTTGAAATATTACTATGCAGTATCTTTAACCCCACAAATCTTCACCTTTCCCAATGAAATCTCGTGCGTAAAGATACAATCTAAAGGTCTTGATGGATCAGAGAACACATAAAGCACATCCTCTGACCTGAATGTAGCCTAGGATATTTCTTTAGTCGAACTCACTGGAATCCAGACTAAATGACATTCAAGAATTTGTTGTTTTAAAGTATTTCTTGCCTGACTTAATAGTTGTAATCTCTTTAAACACTCTAAATAAGCCAGGCAACAAAGTTACAGGTGGATAATTTGTCACTTTTTCAGATAATAAGGATTTTTTTTTTTGTAATGATTATTAATGATTAAAGTTATGCATTGAATTACTTCCAAATAAAAAAAAAATATTAACAGTTTGAAAAAATAAACAATAAAGAGTGGCTCCTTTTCTAGAAAATGAACCCTTTCATCTTATAACGTTCAGAGTATCATTCTCTGAATCATAATGAAAGAAATATTTCTGGGTATTAACTTCACTAAATTTACGTGTAAGACTGATTATATATAAAACTGGACTGATTTAACTCTCTGAACTACCGGTGAAATAATTCATTAGAACATTGTTCCAATGACAGAATGGCTTCCATTTCCAATGACTTAATGTTTTTAGGATTGTTTCATCCCTAATATGGATGATTTCATGACATTATGAGATTCTAGGATGGTATTCCTGTTATACACAACTTTCACTCTCATGTTAACTTTGTTATTTGTTATTATAATTAGATATAATTAAAAACTTTGATCGGATTTTGTTTTAGACATTTCATAGAGTTTTATTTTCTATTTACAGTATAATGCAGAAGCTGACATGGTATTCATGACTCAGAACGTTGAAACTATATATGTTTCTTTCGTAATCTTTACAGGAAGAATTTCATGATTTATTTTATCTTTGCAGGGAAATTTTCATGATTAATTTTATGAAGAATATAGTTTAGTGTATTGTAAAAATATTTGTGCTTTCATGAATGCACTTCATTATAACACTACAGAATGGTGACTGTTCATTAATCCTTCATAAATTAGTTTAAAGGTTGTGCTTTTGCATAATGGCAACAAATTTCCTTTTGTGCCATTACTTTGTGCAAAAAATATAAAACAATCATATGACTATATGAAACATATGACTTTTTCCAGTCATAAAAAATTCAGTCCAAAAATTATGGTTGAATTATGTTATGAATTAATGTTATTGCATTAGTAGTGGGTATTTTGACTACACAGAATGTTTTTGCTTTTTGTGTGAATGGGACAGTAGGGACAAGACGAATTGTTCTTTGTATTTCAAAGGAAAGCCCAGAACACACTTACGGTTGAATAGAAAAATGTTGTACATCGTCTATTTGGAAAAGATTCGTTTACTTTCATTCCATATAAAATTATAACTTTTCAAAAACTTTGTTAAGGCGTAGGATAAAAATGTTAATGAATTTCATTGTTTGAAAGAAAAATCTCCTCGTGTTAATGGGTTAAAATCAAGGAAGGAATTTTTTTGGGTTCTCAAATAAGAACTTTGATTAGAAGAATTGTTAACCAAATTATTGAAGACTTGTTAATTAAAGTAGGAAGTCTGCTTTGAGGTAATTTAAAAGTGTTGTTTAAAACGTTTTAGGTAATCGCTAATCCCAAGAACTATCGTGACATTGTTGGCAAATTATTACATAAGTTTACAAACATATTAGGTTCAGTAATGAGCACGGGAACGCTTCCATCTGCAAATCTCAGTGATGGAAAGTGGGAACCAGCGTAGTGGGAGTGTTAGAATACTTGCGGATTATTCTGAACAGGAATGTTGCAGATGCCAAACAGAAAAGGAAAATATTAACTGCCACATTTTTTTTGGTTGAATAGTGCCTTGATCAAAAAATTAAAGGCAAATATAGTACAAATCTGCAAAATTTATTATTTTTGCATGATCATACCTTTGTTAAAATGATTTTGCTGATGCTTTTATTTTATAAATAGCCTCAGGAATATCCCGAATTAATGTCCAACAGTAATCGGCTAGCATGTTATTCCATTTCCCTTTATAGCGGCTTCCATCACTGAAATGTCTGGGTGGAAACGTTCACCGTGTTCGTCACTTACGTCTTCGAGGTTGTCCGAGAAAAATCCAGATGTGGGCAAGAAAGTGTATTTTCAAAGACATTACATTTTCAAAGACAAAAAAAATAATTTTAATTAAAAAAACCTATCAGATTCAGCTGAATCAAACAGCAACTCAAGGAAGAAGTTAATTAACAATATTGTGGTAATTGTCTGATTTTTATTTGCCGAGAAAATTTTTGTAAACGTCTTTAAATGAAGCCCAAGCTGCACTTTCTACATTATTTAACATTGAGTTATATATCGTACTCATCCTTGACCAACTATCTTATTTGAAGACCAAAAAATATTCCTTCTTTTGATCAATAAATTATTCCTTCACTTAGATTCGGAAATTTCTGCCTGATGTACAAAAATCCGGGACTATCCTTCTTCATTACAGAATTTTTCATTAGTCCTAGCTTGATATAGAGAGGGGTAAAAAATATTTTTTGGGTTCAACTAAGGGCTCATGAATAATATTTTTTTCATTTACATTTAAGTTGTCTTGTTTCTTCCATTCTTTGGTAACATAATGTTTATCCCTAGTTCGGCTGTCCCATTCACAAAGAAAATACATGAATTTAATATAGCCTAATTGCGTACTAACAAATTAGCTATAACTTTCAAATCTCTACATATGTTCTAGCTATGTTTTTATAATTTATTTTTTTTTCAAGAATTTCTTTCCTCACATCGTATCTTTTAAATTAATACAATAAACGATTGATATCGAATGAAATTTGTTACCGTTGTGTAGTAAAACCGTTGTGATTTTTTTTAATAAATTTAAATCTCTAACCAAGTTATTTAATTCATCTTATGATATAACATATAGCTTGTAGGAAGATAATTCAAAATCAAAATCATTGTTGCTTTCTTCAGTACCGCCTGATTCTTCATCGCTGCTTTCGAAACATATATTCACAGGTGGCTCAGGAACTGGAATCACTTTACTATGAGGTACAGGCCTGATTGCAATGAAGGGTATTTTACAGTATGTTTAGGTTTTTTAGAAATTCCAGACACACTTGTTAAATAAAAGTAATAATCGGTTACATGATCCTTTGGTTCACGCCAAACCACAGGTACACCAAATAGCTAAGCTTTCCGTGTACCTTTCCTCTTAAATAAACAGAACAATTAGCACATACTATATGAGGAGCCCATGAATTATCTTGATCACCAATTTTACACAAAGTATAAATGATATGCCTTTTTTTAAAATTAAATGTGTAATGTTTTCTGTTTGATTTTACTTTCAACTCACCATGAATATAACAAAAGGCATCCACATCATTTACAAAATTTCGGGGGATTATGACACTGCACTGTTAACAAACTTAAGACACCAATAAAAGTGAATAAAGTTATTTCATTCCTAAAACCAGTGCTTAATACAAACAACACAGCTGTGTTCTCAGCTACATGTTTTGATCTGTACAGATATGATTAATCTTGTCCATGAAGGCGCAGTCTTCAGTATTAGATATGATTTTATAATATTCGAGTATGATATGATTTAATTCTTTATCTAGTATTGTTTATTTGTAGCTTACAAATTACGTTAACAAAGTTAAACAATAAAAAATGAGCTAAAAAAATACGATATGGAATCTTAAAATGCTAATTAACTTGAAAATGAAAAAAATCCTTTAATTAAAATTTAAAAATTTTTCAAAAATGGTGGGTAATAGAAAGATTCTGAGTTCATATTTGTTTTCAGCATAAAAAAAAAACAGATTAAAATCATGTATCTCATTTAGGAAACACAAAAAATGTTCATCAATGTAATTTATGACACCTTGGAGTGTGTACCAAAAAGTCTTTAAATTACCGAATTACTCAGATAGTGAGTAATTCGGTAAAAAAATCAATCTCAAGAAAAATCAATGAAGGATAAGGAACGGGAGAAGCCAGAAGAAAAAGACGATCAAACGATCGAAGGTTTGATTCTAATTTTGGTAGAGTCATCTGTCTTGTACTTATAGGAATTACATATTTTTTGATCTCATTAGAAGATATAAATTATCACGTAAGATTAAGTAATACGACACGGTGAATTTGTATCATGTGTAGAATGCAAAGTCTGTACTATCATAGTGGAACTGAATCCTATAATATAACAGGTGGAATACCTCTGTTTCTCTGTTTAGCCTCCGGAACCACCGTAAGGTATTACTTCAGAGGATGAATGAGGGTGATATGTATGAATGTAAATGAAGTATAGGTTTGTGAAGTCTCAGGTCGACCGTTCCTGAGAAATTTTTTTTATTTAACCACCGTTAGGTATATCTTCAGAGAATGAGATAAAATAATTGTAGCATGTGTGAAAAATGCCATGCCTGACCGGGATTCGAACACGGGACCTCAGGATGTAGGGCCGAAACGCTACCACTCGCACCACGGAGGCCGGCAAATCTTTCTTTGTCTGTTTAACCTCCGGAACTACCGTAAGGTATTACTTCAGAGGATGAATGAGGATGATGTGTATGAATGTG
>JAAAKQ030039076.1:0-10199 GCA_010016005.3 Zanna intricata
TGCATAAGTAACGCAGCCTACAAAATATCAGGAAGTTGTGGATGAAATAAAAATTTGTGTCAAAAAAATACCCAACAATTCCTCTTTACCCATAATGCATAATTTGCTTTTATAAATTACAATTTTAAATGAAATAAACTGTAGATTTTTATATTCATCAAATCGCAATATTAAGGTACTCTGCACACGTAATAACTTTTATTCTCAGATGTCATATATTTCTAATTGTATATATCACATCAAGTATCATTAAATGAAAAACAATTATTTATATTTATGTAATTAAAAATTACAGATTTTCAAAATTAATTACATTTTTCTAAATATATTGGCTGACAGTACAAATATATACTGCTATTATTATTATTGGTGAGATACATCAAGCAATCCAGTCAGAATTATTCCGAATTATATAACACTAGTTTTGGATTAATCTCTCAACATAATTGACAAAGTTAAGAAAATTACTAAAATATAGAAACTATAATCCGTCTTGATAACAAATGATGAATAAATAAATGGCTGATAAAAATCAACCAAATTATCAAACCTCGTGAATAAATGACTGAAACACGACTTTGACATATTTATTTACATTTAAATTACTCTTGAAATATAAATAATACGAAAACCCTCTAATTAGGAAGGAATATAGTCAATCTTTTCATATCTAATCAGAAGTATAAAAATTAATGTCAAATGTTAGTCTGACATAATAAATATGTATCAAAACCAATAAAAAGAATGTTTCTGTAAAAATAAAGAACTGTTACTTTATTTTTTAATTAAACACCCAAGGAGCAGCTGGAACCACCAATAGGCATGTCATCAAACACTCAGTGCCGTGGCAGCAGATTGACCTACTGTTCCCCTTCTTGGGTCCGTAAAGGACTCCCCCATCGGGATCTTCTCTGCCTCATTGAAGCATCCCGACCCTCCGCTTGTGGAATGCAGAAATGCCCCTCCTCAGGGGAGCTGCCCTTCCCATCACTACATCTAATCCTATCACCGGGGCCAAGTACGCATTGCACGCACCCAAACCCCCCGGCCCTCGCAATCCTCTAAACCTCGAGGGGCTTCCATGCATCCTTAGATATCCCGACCCAGGACACTTTTGCGTGTGTCTCGGACCAAGGCATCCTCAGCAATTGAGCTGCCTCCCTGACACTATACGTTGCCACGATTCGACCCCCCGGGTGCTCAGATTCTTTTAGCGTCCTTCTCGTATAAATTTGTATAATTTTTTTTTTTGTTATAAAACAGTTTCTTTGTCTGTTTCTTTGATTGTACTGTCTACCAGTTTCTTGCGTAGAGTATGATCTCTACGCGTGAGCGCCGGCCACCGTAAATTCCACTTATAGTCCTTGGCGGGGTCACAGACTAAAGCAATTTACTTACTTCTTACCAAATTTAAATCTAGTTACAAATAGAAGACATAAAACAAAAGGAAAAGAAACATTACCTGCTTACTAACTCCAAAAGCAGCCTCTCGTCTTTGGTCGTTCCGTATCCTTAGTTCTGTGGCCAAATATATCATCTTCAAAGTCCCTAATGACCAGCGTTGCTAAGTTCCTTCACTCAATCAGGACTCTCCATTTTCGTACGTAGCATACCAGTATGCAAGGTGGACACCTTCTTCCACTACCGACTTCCTCGGAGCCTCGGTGCATAGATTCTACCGTATTATCCGACGTCAGCCAGTCTAATCCTGCCAGCTGTCGTCGGCCGTCCCATCTCTCAGTCATAGAACGTATGCTCCGGAGTATATAAAATAAAGTACTGTAATAAATTTTCTTTACGCACACGTGCACATTCGTATGTACATCACAATAATTTAATATTTATTAACTAATAATGATGATTTGATTATGACTTGAAATTATTTATTCCCAAATTACTAATGTTTAGATTTTTATCGAATATTTCCTTTTCAGAACATCAATTTGGGGATTCTTTAACAAAATTCTCCAACTCCTCCTGATAACACATTTGACATCCACGTCAGTCTGAGTGGTTACTTTAATTTTTAATTTTTTTTTTTTTTTTTTGTTTAATATAAACAAAGACATTTTTACCGTGAACAACATAAACGATTCTCTCACACTTTTATTGTTTACATTAAAATTTTTTTTTTTTGTTTTAAATGTTTCGATTGAAGTAAAATAAATTTTTTAAAATGTAAAAAACTGAACAACTCAATTAACGGGAAACCTAAAAACAGCCAGCCCACGCCAAACCTAATAATTGTATTTATTTCAGATATTTGATAAATTTTATATTCCATAACTCTATCTCTCTGTATAATTTTATAATTTGTAACAACTTATAAACCAAAGTTTTGATTTAATCCAAGTTCATCATAATATTTCAATTTATGATCGAGGATTGAGGTTTAAAAAAAATTGCGATACTCTTCGTAAAAATATATGTGAATTTTACTATGACAACTCTATACATAATTTTTTTTTTTACTTGTAGAAATATCCTACAAGAAAAGTATCTTTTTCTGTAGAAAATAATTCAATCCAATAATAATAATAATAAATGAAACAAATTTTAAAAATCTATCTTTTATTTTTTTTTTCAGAAAATGTTTTTTATTCAGATGAAAAATTCAATAAAAAAAAATTTATGAACTTTTTTTTGTATTCTTCATTTTAGAATTATGATTGCTACTTAAAAAACGAAATAATGGAAGTCTTAGTTCAAAACTTTTTTTTTCTTTTTATAGAAACAATCCAGCGTACTCTTAACACCACTTACTCAACAATATCTGTGCGTTTTATATCTTTTTTTTTCTATTACAAAACTTTTTACTGCACTTCAAGAGTTGGGTACTTATATTTATTTGTTTTTATTATTATTATTTTTTTTTAATAAATAAACAATTTTAACAATAAAGTGGTACAAATTCAACTGAGTTATATTTTATAACAGTATATTTTTAAGTACTATTGTATGAAATGTTGAAAAATAATAGTAATTCGTATCATTATTTTCTTTAAAAAACAGTTAAAATTTATAAGTATTTACAACTGAAAAAAGGATTTTATAACAAAAAAAATTAACTAGCATCGTTAGTTACTTTACAAACAAAATTATATTTCTATATACCTTATTTTTATTTCCAATTTAAATATATAATAATATATAATACTTTAATACCCTTTAATTTAGGTTACATGTTAGAATACATGAAGGAAGTATAAAGTCCAGTTTGAAGAAACGAGTGTCCAACGACTTCAACTTATCTGAGAATGAAACTTTGACGTAAAACTTCACATTGAAAAGTAGAAAACTTTAGCTTAGTTGTGGAAAAAAGGTTTATTCAGTTATCTTATTGATGAATGTTACTTCATAACTTACAACGTTAAAATTAAAGGAAAGTTGATAAAACATATCTACTCTAATTACATCGTAATCTTCGTAAGGCTAGAAATTTTCTGATTGACAGCTTACTTATTAAAAGGATTTGGGAAGCCTTATGAAACGACTGGGTGATTTCCTGTATTTTCACTTTTATAGAAGAGGTAACTTATTTATTAGTGGTGTATATTAAGGTCTGGACGTTAACAACAAAGTCTTCATATAAAAGAAAGTGTCAATTATCACTCTAAAATCTTTGAAGTACTATACTTTTATATGGTTTTCCAGATAAATATCAAATATAAAATTCGATTCTAAAATACATAAAATAGAACTTTGATCTGAGTGATTATGGACCAAGTAAAAATTTGAGTTGATCGTTAAAAATTGAAGGGTTTTATTTTAATTTGATGATTCCAAATTAAACATCTGTTTGAATCAAAAGTCAAGATACTTTACGTTGCTGTTAATGGTGTTATGTAATTTGTTCTAGAATTACAATATCGATTTAATTAAGAGGTCATATGCACATATTGATTTGTTGTTTTTGACGTTAATTATCCATTTTCAAAGCAAATTTTTAAATATTTATATGTAAGCTTCCTTTTTCTGTTTAGCCTCCTGAACTACCGTAAGATATTACTTCAGAGGATAAATGAGGATGATATGCATGAATGTGAACGAAGTGTAGTCTTGTACAATCTCAGGCCGACCGCTCCTGAAAAGTGTAGTTAGTTGAAAATCAACCACCAAAGAACACCGGTACTCACAATCTAGTATTGAAATCCTTATAAAAATAACTATCTTACTAACTTTCTACCTTTATTAGGATTTGAACGTTAGCACTCTCGACTTCGACCTCCGGAACCACAATTAAGTATATCTTCAGAGGGATGAAATGAATGAATTGTAGCGTGTGTGAAAAATGCCATGCCTGACCAGGATTTATAGGTAAGCTGTAAGCAGAGAAGCAAACGCACCTATAAAGCAGGTAGAATTATCATATTTTTGTCGGGTATATCATCTGCAGATGATGAATTTATGGATAACTACGTGATGATAACCTGATTACTACATGATATAATCACGTGATGATCACGTTCCAATCATGTGATTATTTCTCATCACGTTAATTTTAACAGTTTAATTTCAAGTCTATTTGAAATTAAAATTTGAAATTTCAATCCACTAAGACAATTTCTTCTATTTTATTTAAAATTTTTCTTTTATTCTCTTTTCTTTTTTCATCCTCTTTATCATTCATTTCTTTTTTTTATATTTTATAAAATTTTCTCTTAAAATTTTATTATTTATATATAAAATCCTAAACCTTAATTACTTTTAATAACAAAAAAACATTACATTTAATGCAAAAAATTAATTTAAATTTAATACATCATTTATAAATGATAACGCGTATATATATACATACTCGCACATATAATGAAAATTAATTTTCTCAAACATTTTGTATTAATTCATTTTATTCTTCTTAATATTGCGTTAAACCGTTAAACATATAAAGTGAGTTAGTTAATAAAATAAAATTCTAAGTAGAATATTAAATTACATTCTCTTTTAGTACTATGCTACTATTCTGTTTAATGATAATTTCTGAATTACAAATTGCTCTTTTACTTAATAGAGATACTGTTGTGAACAAATTTATAATATACCGCATCTTTGATAAAGAACTTACGATATTATATAGTATTAAGTTTTTTTTTTTTTTTTGTGTGTGTGCGTGCGTGTGTGAATGTGTGCTCACGAGAACCCGTTACCTTTAATTTTTATTCGTTACAAAAAAATAATTTTAATAATATTGTAAAGGTGAAAGAAATCTTAATGATTATATGTATAAAAATATATATATGATATAGCTAAATTTTTATGAGATCTCTATTACAAATATGATATTTATTATAGTAAATGTAACTTTATTTTTTCTTTCTCGTTGAGTCGAAATAATGCCATTTACGCTCCTGGCATAAATGGGAGAGTGTCTCGCCAACAGGTTCTGCACCATGTGAATAAGAGTGTGTACGTGTGCCTGCGCCCTACCGACTAAACCTCCTATCCCACCGATCCTCTCATTTCGGGGCCGGACCCGCACTTAAGTATTACTCGACCTCGAGAGGTTTATGGGTCCTTGTGCGTCATCATCGCTGCCCATCTACACAGGTGGAAAATCGCGACGACAGCAGAGTGTTATCCATCACCCCCACGCTCTTCGTTCCTTTACTTCACACCGTCTGAAGGACTTTTCTTACCGTAAGATCTCTCCAGAAGACCGTCTTCGTTCGCATCGTTATCCTTGTCTGCAGCTGAGCGGAACTGTGATCACTCAATGCTCGTCTAACTTCTGCATCCGTATCCCTGTTTAGTCTCTAAGATCTCTGCAGTTAACTTCGTGAAATCATTCTACTCCCTCTCGCTCTTGATATAAGCGATGGTGGACTCCAGGGTTCCACTGAAGGTTAAACTGTCGTCTCATCCAGTCCCGCCTTTTGCAGGTATATAGGGTGTGTTTCGTGGAATCGATGTCATTACAATATCTGCACAGTGTGGAATCCCTCTTTCCGAAACGGTGCAAATAATGTCCGGAGGCATACGTACATAAATTGAAAATACACATCGCATAAAAAGTTTTATTCATAGTGAATAATATTAAATACAGTTAGATTTTCAAATGAAACGAAAATTTTATTAATCAGGATCTGAAATAATTTAATATCGGAAGATACAATTATGATTATATAATAAGGAGTAAAAAAGTTTAGAATTTACATAGTTCAACCGAATTAGCATCGCACAATGTTATAAGTAAAAATAAAGTATAAATAAAACTCCCTCTCACCCTTTCTTTGTAAATTTTGTTGTTTTGAAAAAAAGACTCATGACCTATGTTAATATTATGTCCACTTACATGAGTAAGCGATAGATGATTTTAGTTATCGCTTATCAAAGTTTAGAAGGTATTCACATAGGTGTATAGAAGTTCTACTGAAACTATGTGGACTAGTATCTAATTAGCACTGCTAATAAGCGATATGTTAAGAAGATAGGATAATGCGATAAAACATTTTAGGTAGCCAGAAGCCACTTGCAAATTTAGGTATCCCTCTCTATCCTACATATACTGAGGTTTCTGAACTTTGACCTTAACTTCGTAAAACATTTTCAGTTACTGGTCGCAATTGTTGATATTCCTGTCTTACGGCAATAAATTAAAGATGTATATCTTGTTACGGATCGATGAATCTTACTGTAACAAACCTACCTGCCTTACATTACAAAATATAGTTCCGATAAAAGTTTTTCTTTCAGTATATGCCCTCTCATCTTGTACTTGTATAAGGGTAGAATAACTTCTAGTTATGTAATAAAAGATGAGAACTTAATTAATATTTCATGTATGTTAAATGTATATCATGAAGAAGATGACATACATATATAAATACTGTTCTTTTTTGGCTGAATATGAAAGATACCTTCAAAAGATTGACTTTTGAATATACCCATAAAATAATGTATGTTAAGGTTAAGAGACAAAATTCAGTGGTAGAAAAATATTTAAAATCTCACGGTTATGAATGGAGTAATACATAATTCGTGCTTTTTACAGAATTTTTCAATCTTTTTTTTTACGTTAAGTAATTAGAAAAGGCACTGACGTAATGTAATGGTCTAAAAGTATTGGATTTATTTTCTTCTTTCTATTAACTAATTCCATAAAGAAATTCATTTATCTAAGTGCTCTTATTCTCGTTTGTTTGAATTTCCCCTCAAGCTTCCATACCAAAATTTTAATAGAATTTTACATCAAGTATTTATTAACAATATAATACTATCTGTAAAGTTACTATTATAAAATATTTAAATATTTTACTTTTTGCAAATATTTATAAGTACTAAAATTATAATCAATCTTATCTTTTAACGATAATTATTCAATTAAAATAACAATAAAAATAATTATGATAGTGTGTTTATGAAATAATTGTTACATATAACTTAATAATTTTAAAATATAAATAATTAGCCGTCTGGGCTAGCTTCGGAGAGAGAAAAAGTTCTGTTTTTATTGTTAAAGTCGACAGGGCCGGCTTTGCCTTACTGGCAATAGTCTTTTCGTGGAATAAATGATTTACATATTGAAGAAAAAAGTTTTAATTACAATTTCTGTAAGATTTTTTAATATATTTACTATCCATTAGTCATGAATATAATCAAATTAATTAAAAATTATTTTTTATTACCGAGATCGCATAGATGTTGAGTGATGTCACCGAACAATAAAAATAAAGTAAAATATAATTGAATAGAATCAAATAAAATATATAACAATACATTAAAATTGAAAAAAAAAAAATTGAAAAACGTATTATCCCACGCAGTTAAATATTTTGTAAACTGTTGTTTGACTGGCGATATTTTCAGCTTGAATGAATAAATTTCACGGTGAACCAACTATTGAGCACGCTACAAATAAGTGACTTTGACCAAAATCACTATTTTCCAACAGTAATGACAAATTTTGAGTATGATATTCTTAAAGGGAATTGGAAACGTTTAAATTGAAATTGAACATTGGTTTAAATAATTGGGATCCTTATTATGAAAACATCTCCTATATTTTTTTTTCATTAAAAAATGTTTCTTCTACAATATTTCTTGATAAATTTCTGATATATAGTCGATTGCTACTGAAAAGTTCAGGTGGCTTTAAATTCCAATGGACTGATGGTGTTGTGCCGAACAGCTGCACACAGCTTCCGCTACAAGCAGTCCGTTGTCTATTAATTTACAGATGATTTAATTTAATTTCTAATCGTACATTATTTTATTTTAGTTTTTTTAGCTATGAATACGAGTGTAATCAAATTAATTAAAACTTATTTCGACTTATATACATCTCGTAGTCCTGAATATTGATCCTTTAAAATTTGGATTTTAGATGTTGAGTAAAGCGACCAATAGGTGATAATTTACTATACTGATGTTGCTAAATCGTGAGAAAAGGGGCAATTTTTGATCAGTTTTTGTAGTTGTAACTTTCATGTTTTTTAAACGAACGGTTCAGAACGTTCCTGAAAGTGTGTATATGAGCCCTGTAAAGTTTTGTTAATATATGTGCCTAGCATTGCGGCCGCAAAACAGTTAGAGACAGAATTGGTATAACGTTTTCGAAAAGATATCTTCATCTTGATAACTATACATATTTTAACGTATATTTATTTTAAGTAAATTTTTAATTTTAATTTCTATATATATAGATTATAGTACCGTAACGGACCACCAGGAAGGAGGTCCGTTACGGTACTCAGTTAACAGTTAACTCTACAGTGAGAGTATACCTCGGCGGCTTGCCTTGCTGCAGAAAGAATTAATTGATCATGCAAATTAATAATAAAGAATACAGGTATGAGGTAAGGATTCATGTAAACGCCCTTATTTTAGAACCAGCCTTTTCGCTGGAAGAGAAACAGAAGAAGAGTGCTGAATCAGGAAGAATTTGACATGATGTGAGGAGTCTGCAGAGCACTGTCTTCATGTTAACCCAACAGTTAACCCTGACCTAAAAACCATGTGGTCCAAAGGAAATCGTAATATCATAAGCGAAAAAACTTTTCTTATGTTCGTGAAATAACTAATTGCGCTAAAGGCCCAATAAAGGAAATATTAAAAACTTTCATCGGTATTCAGGTCGAGACAACCAATAACATCCAGTCGTAGAAGATCCTTAGATTAATTAAAATAAGTGAATACGCTACCCGTCGATCTCCACAGTACTCTAAGAGGAACTGAAAGGGTGCTGTGGTTGTCGAAATCCACTCAATTTTTACGAGCAGGAAACTGTGGGGAAGTTGTCACAACAGAACCTAGTAAAGCTTCGAAGGCTGAACATGAGAAGGACTGACGAAGTTCTGACTTCTTCCTCTCACGTGTCCTCATTTTTAATAGACCAACCCTGCCGGAGAAAGTATCTGGTGACGGGGCCTATGAAAGGGAAAAAATAAAAGAATTCTCCTGTCTGTATTAACTGTAAAGAACAGCATTGATGTCGATCTAGAAACTCTTCTGTTTACGAAGATGAAGTAACTTTCAGGAAGTCGAAAATGGTCTGCTACTTTTAAACTAAAAATATTGTAAACGACAGAAAACCTAGAGCAACAGCATCATGGGACCTCTGGGGAGTGGTAAGATAGAAAAGACCCGAACTGATGAGGGATTTCTTTTGACTACCCTCATTTGACCCTCAGTTTTAATATGTTTATTATTTATACAAATAATAAACATATTAAAAACAACAGCTACTTGGGCAATAATAAAAAAATGAATTCTTCAAGGAACCGTAAATATTATTTATTTCAGAATCCCCTATGGTAGAAGATAAAAATAAAAGTAAGTAAAATAACAGCTCATTTAATAGTACAACTTCTTTATTCCAACATTTAAAGATAAAATTTTATTTTGAAATAAGACTGAACAAGTTGTGTCAAACAAAGTTTTATTTCTTTAAGTAAATAAGTTAGCCTCAATGGTAATCCGTTAGTAAACGTACTTTGCAGAACAAACTTAGTGTTAGCGGTAACATCTCATGAGGTTTTTGTTAGTGAACTATTGAAAGTGTGTAGAAAAAGACATTTTTAAATCTAAAAATGATGAGACCCTTTGGGTACTATTTTTCAAGTTAGTTTTAAAAAATCCTATCTTTATTAGATTTAAGCTTGGTATGATATTTAAAATAATGATAAACTTTTTTTTCATTGTTTGGATTTTTTTTTAACGGGTGAAAATTTTAATTATAATAACAATGTAATTTATACTTT
>JAAAKQ030039098.1:0-16808 GCA_010016005.3 Zanna intricata
AACTAGCATATCGAACCGCTGGGTCCCAACCGTACAAAACCCTCCATGGGATTGGAACGCAATCCACACTTCCTTAACCGAATTACAGTCATTTTATTTATTTATACCCGCCAGTTCAGTAGAGTTACACAGCAGCAAAGGGCGCAAGGTCGTATACTGCAGAAAATAGGAGGGTATTGCACCCTCCGACATCCTTGCGTTCTGTTCCGTTACAGATACTATAAGACATCCTGACCCGCGTAGGGGAAGACAGGCCACCTTGTGACGATTCCGGTCGCCAAACCACCCTCTCCGTTTCTAGCCTTGATGGGCTTTACCGAAGGTCGTCTTTTAGATCCTCTAAACTGGACAACAAAACGCAGTCATCGGTTTGTCGTGCCACCGATGCAAATGCCTGGCAGACCATCAGTATGTTTACACAACTTACTATCGCCTCTTACAACTACGACCACCTGCCATAAACTTTCAACCCTCAACTATCAAACTAACCGATTCGCGGAATCATCATCCCTGCGCCTTCCTATTACAACAAAGGTTTTACATAAAATTTCTTCTTATCTATATATACATATATACTCGTATATTACAGATTACAGAGCAGTTAAGATAAAATATCTTGTGACTTCTAATAAATTCAAATCCCTTCACGAGTTTTTTTTTCATAAGAAATAATAGTAAACTGTTAGCCCGAAATAGTTTCTTTTTACAGGTGTTAAACTGTAATTCGTGAATTTTTTTTTTTTTTTTGTATAATATTTATAATCTTATTTTTGAATGTTAATTACTTAAAAATTGCTTAAACCATCAAAATTAAAATTCATTTATAAACTAGTTCGCAGTGTTCGAAATATAAGATAAATGAAAATTATAGACCTGAAGAAAAGAAATATTTTTATTTATAGAATAGAACTTTAATTAAGAAGTGAATCGGATCGTGCGTTAAAAAGAGTAAATTAAAAATTAAATCGGAACAATAGGAACAATCTTTTTCAGAAAATAAATTTATTTATTTACATATTTTTTGCGGAAATTAGCAAAATACAAACGATAGGTAAGCCAGAAAAAGATTGAAATGCGATTTTATGTAAGAATGTTGAAAATTAGACGGTCTAATATTCAAAATTGAGAGATTTAAATAAATATGTCACGAAAAAAAAAATGGATTTTGGCAAATTTTTATTAGGAGATTTATTTATTGAGGTAATCAGGATCAGTTAATTTATTAATATAAAAATGTATGGAAAATAAAAACCGTAAGAAGTAGAAAAAGGAGATTAAAATACATAAGATATGTGTTAAATAAGGGAAGAAGAATAGAAAAGTGTTATCGAAACAATCTAGTGACAGATAAAAAAAAAATTTTTTAAAAATAATAATTAAGTACGGCCTCTATGTTAATTTTTATAAAATTTAAAAATAATTTTTTTTTTTCAACAAAAATTAAAAATAAACGTTTTTAGTTAATTAATACTTAAATAAAATGAAAATAATAACTTAAAAAAATAATAATTAATATCGTTTTGACTTATTTTTGTTTTTCTACTTTGATTTAACGAAGGATAAAACCAAAAGAAGAGAACGATTTAGAAAGCTTAACTTTCTGAAAGTTTCAAACATTTTTTAACGATTTAAAAAGGTAAACGGGATAAAAACTGTAATGGAATATCGCTGTTAAACTCGAAAGGATTTACAAATAATATAAGGTAAAATGAAAACTTTGAATAAATATCATTATGATGCGGATTTAGAAGTTTTCAATCGAAATAATACATGAGCCTTTTGTATTCTGTTTTACTGTATTATTACGTCTTTTTTTTTTTTTTGTACTTTTTTAATTCCTTGAGGACAAATTATACGTATTTGAAAGAAAACTTCATTTATTATTCTTTCCTATACAATAATGTTTAATTAATCCTAATTAGATAAATACGGTTAGTTACCGTAATTTTTTTTTTTTTCATATAAGTACCTTTCTTTTAATTAAAATTGAAATAAAACTCGCTACCGTTTAGCATTAATAAAAAAATAGAATTAAAATAAAACTTCTGTTTAACTTTTTATAACGGATTAAATTTTATAAAATCTTATTTACGTAAGTTACCAAGATAAAAAAAACTTTTTGATGAAAGAAGAAAAATATTGTTTATTTTTTCTTTGTGATTTAATTAGTCATACAAAAATAAACCTACGCGTATAAATAGGTGGTAGTATTCACGCTTTTGTAGTACGCCTTATCCTGTAGTAAAGTTGACTTACCTTTTTCAGTATTAAAGTTTCATAACTCATTAATATTTTAAATGAAAGAAAAGGTTTGCTTTACAGTTAAATTTTTAATGTTAATATTATTATTATTATATTACTATCATGTAATTATTTATGAAAATTGTTATTAATTGAAAAATAATTTTAAAAAGCTGACAACACAGTCGTAGGAATTTCCTGTCACGCGGCTAAAGCCGCATTATAGAATTAATCTGACCAAGTTTGGTCAAAATCGGTCCAGTAGTTCTGGAGATATAAGGTGGTTTAGATGTCAACACCAAACACATGTACAAACGAACATTAACATCCGGAAAATTTCTATCCGATTTTATTGGGTTCCTTAGGTGTCAAAACGTCAAGATCCGTTGAAAACCGCATTTGCCCGAATTGGACCGATTACAATACTTTCCCTTCTAGAGCTATAGCGCTAGACGGGAAAGCAAAATAAGTCGATCATTTTTTCGGTTAAACTCTTCTATTCTTACTATAAAGATGCAGTAAGAATAAAACGTGTTATATACATACACCGTATAGATTATCCCGGAAGGTCTTGGTCAATTTTAAAGGGGTTGGTTCAGAACATCAAAATAAACAAAAACGTTCACGTGAGCAAATACTTTATCTCGCTTCATTTCCGTGTCTGTCATTTTGAATTTTTTCCATAAAAGTTTGTACGATAAAAATTGATGAGGTGTTTTAATGAAATTTGATGTAGATGTACCTGACAGTCTTCTATAAAATAGATAAGTTTGAACATATTAATTTGAAATTTCCAAAACGGCCGCCATTTAAATTTGTTAATCATTAAGACTCCCTAAATATTTGTTTACTCTAATTAAAATTTGTGGATTAAATGGTATGCCTTTTATTTTGAAGAAAATGACATCTAACTTGTTCAAATCGGTTGTTAAACAGCTAAGATACGGTTGAAATTGTTAAATTGGATTGCAGACATTTACGCAGCTGAGAATTTTGTGCCTTTTTCACTTCCTAATTTATATTAAAATAATTAATAATTTTTATGATTAATAATAATAGAACAAACACAAAATTTTCGATTTTCTTATTGACCGGTTGTGTTATTGTAACAACAAAACTGCATTCTCTTCCAGGAATAAAATCTTAGAGTAGATACATAATTTCCTAAAATAAACATTTCGTCCGTTTCCAAGATTACACAGTTTGAGAAAATATCTGAACTGATCTATAAACCGTTATGTTTTCTTCCCTGTTGTCAGTTCTCATTTCCTCAATTCTCCTCTCCCGGCTTTCATTCGTTATGGAATTGTAATTAGTAATATCTTAAGGCTGGGGAGCTTACTATGTTCGTACTTGGGAAAATTACAATAAAATATGATTGAAAAAGCTTGTATTTTCCGCATAATTATAACCGGCAATAAGCAGAAATCAGATTCAAAGATTTAAAGAAGTATTTTTAAATTATAATAATTTTGTAATTTAAAAAAAAATTTAACAGAAAAATACTAATTTTTGTTTTTTTAGTAGCTTTTTCAAATCGGTTTCACGATTACTAAAGTTTATTTTATTTTTAAAATACATATTTTTAAAAAAACATCGTCTATACTAAAATCCGCAGTTTATAAGAATCGAAATATGAGAGAAAATATTTTTTTAATAATAATTAAAAAAGAAAAGCAGAAATTATTACAGTGTGAAATTCGGGAACTTTCATTATTATTTTATCTAAAATTTTCCAGATACTATTGTTTAGGTTTCGCGAATATATACTTTGAAAATCAGGTTGATGTACAATTATGATCTAATACTAAGCGAAGAAAACAAATAAATAGATACGAGTATTTTAAAATTATTTATGCAGATATTTTGTTCTTTATTTTTTTTAAATTTATTGTTTGAGGTTGTTGACGAAATTTAATTTTTGACCACCAGAGGTATTTCTTCTTCAGAAATAAAATAAAATCAAGTTAGTACCTTCACAAAAAAATTAATAAATAATAATATTAATAATAATAATAATTTTATATAATAAAATTGGTATCATATATATATACATATATTAGTTGTTTATTACGAAAGCTAAAATCATTTTTAACGTGACTGGAGCATTTCCATTAAGAAATGCTCCATTCCCATTAAGGAATTCTTCCCATGGAGAATTCTTCCATGCTCCATGAGAATGGAGCATTCCCTATCTTTCTAATGAATAAAAATGAAATAAATGATCTAATTTTTCGGTATGAGACCTTGACATTCCAAGCTCCGGGATTTCCTTGCGGGTACAACTCAGAAATTTTAAATGGAAAGTGTAGGGTTGTAAACACCAATTTAATGGGCATCGAAAAACAAAGATTTTGACGTGAAAATCTTCGGACTACAACAGCCCTAACTAAAAGGGCTGGTGTTTAATGTTTTTTCACTGCTAGTTTCAAAAGTAATTTATATTTTATCTCGTACAACTGTAGTTATAGAAGATCGATTATTTTATACTATTGTTGTTATTGTTAGTGAAACATTTTAAAAAATTTTGCAATTTTTTTTTTTTAATTTGCTGCCTCAAAACAGTCTATTTTATTTCAATATACCTACTTGTGGTACTGTGTAACTGTGTATAACCTATAACAACTTGCATGTGTATGTATATATATATATTGGTTGTACTAAGAACCTCTTCCTTCTTGAAGTAGGCTAAAATTTAAAATTACTCAAAATTTATTGTACTCAATTAAAAAAAAAAAAAAATTAAGAATTTTATATTATTCGTGGATATAATAATAATAATAATTATTATTATTATTATTACTATTATTACTGGTATTGTTTTATATAATAATATTAAATAGGAAAGAGCTGCTTATTTTAAAGAAAGAGAGTCCAAGAGAAATCCTTGACCCGGCAGGCTAATTATGTAAATCTGCGTGAAGAGCAAAACTAATGCGGTTTCCAGAGACAAGGCATTGATAAATTTAGATAAACAGTGACTTTTATTACGCAACCGAACAATCATAATTTTCTTCCCTGTCAAAATTATTTTTAGCTTGGAAACGGTTTCGAATTATTTAAACTAATAAGAAAATTTACGATAATTTTTTCCACAATTAGTCTTTATTATATCTTTTTTTTTTTTAACTCTCTTGAAATGATGAGTTGATTTGCTATCGGTCCGTGCTAACATTTTTTCTTATGACGCTTACAATAGTTTTTTATATCATCACATCATAAAAATCTCAATTTTCGTAGGAATTATTTTAGCTTTTGTAATAAACAATGAGTCTACAATTCTCTTCTCAATTTATTATTTCCCTTAAATTCTTCTTTTTTTTTTAAAAAAAAAAAAAAAAAAAAAAGGTAACAGCAACTTTCTAATATTTGCTACGATTGATTGTATAATTTTTTCTCTAATTCAACCCTAAAACGGTGAAATTTGGTACAAACCGAGTTTTAGGGAATCCTCTCAACTACCCATTCACTCATTATTTATTCTCTTTTTCTTGAATTATGAAGTAGAAAGTTCAAATTCGGCTCGGTTATTCCGAATAACCGAAAGTATAAGTAAAATTATTACCGTTACCGTCCCCCTTAGGGGACCGAAACGAGTAATCATCACACCTTAAAAAAGTTATGCCGAGACTTGGAAAACTTGAAATTGACCTGGCAAGAATGTTACAAAAGAGACCTTCCGGGTAGATATCTTTCTTTTTACTCATTCGTAAAAGGTAGAAGCCGGCTTATCTCTTCGGTCGAGAATTTACAGAATTATTTACTCCGAGTGATATATAATTTACATTTAAAATATTTCCTTATAACCACCCCCGAGGGGATTAAAAGGGATTAGAGATTTTTTTGTATCCATCCGTTATCCGTTAGAGTTATTAGAATTAGTTACCCTATTTCTTGTGAACTTGTTACGATAGAACATTGCATACGATGGAGCATTACAAATGATAATTACGTCATTGTACCAAAATAAAATTTATTGTTTTTTTTTTTTTTTGAGGGAGTAGGATTATTTAAAGGGTAAAGTTAGATTAAATGTGCGTTTCAAAACATGAGGCATGCGCTTAAAAAATCAAAAACGATGAGTGTGATTTTCTGGAGTGCAGTGGATATTTTCAGTACACAGAAATCAAAATTCAGATAAAAATATATTTCTGTTTAAATCTCTTTATGAGGACGAATCTAGTAAAAGAGGTTTTGTGTTTCTATTATATGATTCGAATGCGTTAAAAATGTTAAAAATACATCAGTCGAAAGGTAAAATGTGAAAACACTGATTCAAGAAACTCATAGTGTTGTTTGCTGTATGAGCCGTAGCATTGTCCTGCTGAAAACAAGTGTATTCTAGCCGGTCTGCAGGTACAGTGTTTACAAATTGTTGCGCCATCTGTGTGAAGCACTCATTGTTCACTGTACCGTAAAAGAATATCATGAAAATTCGCCTACGTTACAATGCACACCAAACATCCACATTTTTACCGTTCAGTTGATTTGGATTTTCCGTACACCAAATGCGTGAATCTTGTGTGTTCACGTATCCAACAAGGTGGAATCAAGCCTTGTTAAACCAAAAGTGATCATTGAGTTCTTCTCCATCTAGCGTTACAGATGAATAAACCGTTGACAGAAAGCTAAACATTTTTTAGTGTCTGCACGTAACAACTCTTGAATGACACGAATTCTGTACGGATGCATCTTTAAACACTTGTTCAATGCCTTAAGGGCACTACCAAGAGAGAGAGCAGACTGGCTAGATAGGCGTCGCACGGACTTCTTGGGACTAGCAGAATATGCAGCTGCAAGTCGATCAACTTTTCTGATATTAGCAATTTTGGTCGAGTACTTTCGGCTGTATATGCCGCATTCCCTGTCTTTTGTCCTATAGCCGCTTGATGGAGGACTTGTTTGGTCCTCCATCCACACCGTACTTTTCTGTGAAGGCATTTTGGTCTGAGCCTAACTGGCACATTTAATTTATTGTGAGACAATGAATATTTTCTTTTGCATTATGTAACCCATTTTTCCTCAATTTTTCTGAATTAAACCAGCAACAAAAGAAGGAAACGTTCTTCATAAAGTTGCCTCACTTTTTGAACATTCTGTATTTTCGGCATTTATTTTTATAAATATAACCATAAAAGATACATATAAGATCTATTATTTAGAGATAGATCTAAGATCCGAGATGAGATATTAACTTGTTTTTTTTTTTTGTCATGAACAGAACTATAGATTTCCTACAGAACTATAGATTTTGTCACGAACAGAACTATAGATTATAGACTTGGTTTTATATTTAAAGAGAATTTTTAAAATTATTACTGCATTCTGGTATTATTAATGCCAACGCTTAATAATAATAACTCTATAAAATCCTAGCTTGGAAAATCCACCCAGTATATTTGATTTAATCAAACTTGTAACATTTTTCTTATTATAAATGAATATACTTGTCTATACACAACGATCTTTATCTATGATTCTGTAATAAATCTATATTTAATATAAATTTTTATACATAATTTAAAACTCTACTTTTTTTTCTATAATAATTTATTTCGAGGTCAATTAATATTATTTAGTATACATATCAAGTAGATTGTATAATTAATTAATGATAATGATTTTTTTTTCTGATTACAATTTATTATTTTTTTCCCCCAAATAGAAGTGAATGATAAAGTTGGACGTTATTTATAAAAATAAATTATTAACAAAATAAAGTATAATAATATAAAGGTGAATTATTAATTAAAAAAATAAATAAATAAATTATAAAGATTATTCGTTAACATTTATGAAACATTGTTGGATAAAAAAATAATATTTATTTCATTAATACGAGTATATCAATAATGAAATAAAAAATTCATCGATTACAAAATTATAAATATTTTTTATCTTTTATTTATTTAAAATAATTAAATTTATTTTTACGATTAAATATTTATGAAATATGAGAATTTATCATTTTTATAAATATTTACTATGTAATTAGCTTGCGATTTACAATACAGTATAATAAATAAATAATTAGCTATACAATAAAATTCGTGTAATATAATGTCTTAGGTACGTAATTTTTGTATGAAAATTAATTTTTATTGTGTATAAAAGATTTATAAATTTTTTCGCATTTTTATGAGCCTATGATTCTTTTTTCATTATTATAGATTGTTTATTAATAATAAGCTATTACCTTTTGGTTATTAGCGAATAAATTTATGTACTCGTTGAATTTTACTTTTTTTTTTTTTTTATTTCGTAATTGTATTTTTATTTTAAACAGTTTGCAGCGTTATGTAGTTGTTTTTTATGCGTTTTTATTATTATTATTATTATTATTATTATTAGGACTACGAATTTTATTATCTTTTTTAAGATGAATAGGAAAAGAAAAAAACATGAGAATAATATTTTAGTAATAATTAGTACCAATCATTCTTAAAATAGTTAGATATCATACACATTACGTGTAATGTCCATTTTTTTTTTTTTTTGTGATTTTGTGGAATTATAATATAACGAAAAAATCTCCTGAATTGCATTTATTATTTTCCTTGAACAATCTAAATTATTATCTATTTTTTTAATTAAATATTTTTCCCTTAATTTGAGCAGTTTTATTCCTTTGAGAACAAAAAAAAACATTATACTAATATTAAAAAAAAAAAAAAAAAAAAAAAAAAAAACTGATATTTGTATCGCCCATTCATGTTTCGAAATTCAAAAACACCTACGATTATTACATCTACCGTATATGTAAACGATTACCTCTCATTTAATACATCATAGCCTGTTATTCATGACAAATTAAGGTGTATTTATTAGGATTTGATATAATGTTAATTAATTCGTCTACAACGTGACGTTATATTTGCAGGCTATGAATCTTGATACTTTTCTCCTACTCGGCTTTCTTGTGTAAATTAAATTTAAGTAAATTAAATTTGTTTACTTTTTACATTTAGAAGAATGTTTAAAAAAAACAGCGATACAATCGCCCATTACGGAACGCAAGGATATCGGACGGTAGATTTCCCCCTATTCATCGCAGAGTCAGGATAACAGTCCCTTGCTGCTTGGTCTCTATTATCGGCGGGTATTTATTTATTTAATGGCGATTATATAATTGTTTTCTTTAGAAAGGAGATGGGGATTGTGCTCCAATATTTTACTGATCGATTTGATTAAATTAATACTTGGTAAACGAGCGAGGTGTTTGCGTCTATTCTTCTGACTCGTATCAACTTTAGTCCGATTACTGAAGACCTTTCGGTGCTAGTTTCTTTCGAGCTACGAGGAATGCGTCTGACGGAAGGATGCAATGCACTCCCTTCGCCGGAGAGAGTTTCATGTGTTAACGAAGGCCAATAATTGTAAGGTGAATTGTACACTAATAATGGGAATGAATTTAAATAGGGGAGAGAGAGCGCGCGCCTGTATGTGTCGACCGATCTATAATCAACAGAACTTCTCTTTATGGATGACAAATGGGTATTTGTGTGTTTACGCGCACTTCCACCTTGGAATATCATCATATCACCATGGTAACGACTCTCATATCTACCAACAGTGGGTGCAGTCTTTCCACCTCCACTACATTCATTCAATAAGTATCTTTATATTCATAATAAATATCTTTTTAGAATAGATAGGGCGAACCGGTATCATACTAACAGTACTTATTAGTGACTATCCTTTAAAAAAAAATATTTTCTAGTCATGTAACATTACTTTCTACTGAACACCTAGCTGAAGATTATATATGCGTAATAATTTTTATTTATTTATTTATTTTTTTTTTATTATGTAAACGTTAGAAGAGTTATTTTTTTAAATTTTATTTTATGTATTTTTGACAAATCATTTATTTTTAATACCGATGATATTCGTAATAATAACCTTTGGGCAAGATTTTTTAAAATACGATACATTTTAAATGTTTAATTGGCATAAAATGTCGATTAAATACTGTGGATTAAAATAATCTTCAGAGATTATTATTATGTCAGCATTATAATATCTACTTGTTTCCAATGAACCGATTTTTACGAATATGTATTTTTTTATTTACACAACCTCTGTTCTACTTTCAAAATAGTTTTTAAGAGAAAAAAATTCCTCAGCTTTACTTACCAGCGTGACCAAAAATTAAAGCCAAAGTTAGATTTATGTTATATGTACTCATTTTTTTTAATAATTTACCACAGAAAAATGTTTAAATGAGTGAAACGACTTAGTTCGATCATTGAATGTGTGTGTGTGTGTGTGTGTGTGTGCGTGTTCGCGTGCTTGCTTATCTCTGTTTTTATCGCAGGATCACTTACAAACATGTAATTTAATGTGAGAGCTTGTATATTACTGGGTTATTAATTGATTTAAAAAAAAATTTTTTTTTTTTTTTTAAATCAATTAATTAAAATTAATCAATTAATTAAAATCTTTCTAATTGATTTAAAAAAAAATTTTTTTTTTTTTTTAAATCAATTAGAAAGATTAGAGAAGCTGTTTTACCAGAGCGTTGGAATTTAAATTATAATTTATGATTTATTCAAAAAGTAACATAAAAGAAGTAAATTACCCAGTATTTAACATAGTCAACATTAGTTTCCCTCCATTTCGATGCACCATGGTAACGACTCTCATATCTACCAACAGTGGGTGCAGTGTTTCCACCTCCACTACATTCATTCACTAAGAATCTTTATATTCATAGTAAATATCTTTTTAGAATAAGTAGAGCGAACCGGCATCGGTTTTGAGAACCTTTCGGGAAGCTTCTCTATTCCTTCAGAAGATAATTCCTGTGCCTGCTAATGGACCCACTCTCGAACAGTTTCACCAAAACTTCTTCATTGAAACAAAACCTTTTGCCCTCTATAAGCTCTTTTAAGGGTCGAAATGTGAAGAAACCAACGTGACATCTGAAGAAGGTACGTGGTCCCCAAACTATAGAGATGATTTTGCAAAATGGTGTACATAATTCGCGGATTGTAGCCGTCGTATGGGTGACCACACGAGGGTGCAGATTATTCTGTAAAAAACAGACATAATGCTGACTTTTTTCGCTTATTTCAGATAGCTGTTTTTACTGAACCCTTCAGTAAATTTAAGTCATATTGGGCGCTACTGTATTAGAAAATCGATTTATAGAACCTCTCGCATATCGAAAAGAAATGAGGCTATAATTTTTTCTGCTGAAAAAGTGTTTTTTTTTTTTTTTTTATGTTTTTTTATTTTCGGTTTCTGAGAGGAAGGATGTCGCCATTGCATCGATGCTTTTTTGCGTTTTCGGGTTAAATAGTGTACTCGAGTTTCATCAGTAATAACATTAAACTGTAAAGTTTCATGACCTTCTTCTTTCTATTATCCTAGCGATGTGTGATCCACCCGCATACGTGCCTGCTTTTGATTGTCCGTTAGTATTAGTGTAATTGAAGATTTCGGTAATTGAGTTGATTTCTGATACAGCTATCCACACTGCCGATACTGATATCCAATGTAAAAACAATATTTCCTGTGTAATTCGACTATCATGTTGAATAAATGAGCTAATTCTTCTATTTCAATGTTTTAGGACTTTTTATTCTGGGTACACAACGAGGTGTCGTTATCAGCGCCTGGATACAAAATTAAAATAGTGGATAATTAAAAATTAAAATTGTTTTAATTAACAATTAAAGATAGCGGTTCTTAACAATTAAGGACGGCGAAAGTGTAATTTAGTCTCTATACCTCCTTGAACATATATAAAAAATTTACTGCATTTATAGATGTTTATGTTTGTCACAGTTTCCTCACCAAAATGTCTTTTAAGTCATTAATGACTGGAATAGCTTAGTGCTTGTTTCCGTCTATCAAATACTACATTTTTTTTTTTAGTCGGGATCAAATTCAAATTATCATTTAAATTTTAACTCTCCTCCCGTAATAAACTCGTCTGTGTTATTTAGCTTAGCAGAAAAATAATATCATTGGGATACAATTTCCAAATAATACGATTGAAATTCTTTAAAAAAATTTTCATAAAATCACCCGCTACTCGTAAAAAGAAATAGAGTTATAGGACCGAAACGGTAATAAAATATCATACAGATAAATGGTAAAATTTCTCTTTAATTAAAGACTTACGCTTTTAAATAATCTAAAATATTGTTAAATCGAATTTTTAAAGAGCTAACAATCTGTTAGTATTTAAAAAAGAAATAAATAATACTGAAGAAAAGATTTTGGAAGAAATTAACAAATTCCACCATAACATTAAATATACGATGGAAAAAAAGAGAAAGACGAAACTATTTATTTTTTAGATCTAACAATGAAAAGAAATAATAATAATATAGATTTTGAAATATACAGAAAAAACCTTTACAAATAACACATAGCTAACGATTTGAATCACCCAATGGAGGGTGAATTAGCAGTTTTTAAATACATGACAGAGATAGACTACATTAATTACCTCTAAAGAAACCAGCACGTAAAAAAGAGTTAAACACTATTTTTCAAATAGCAGAAAATAACGGGTATAAAAAAGAAATATAAAAAGGAATAAAAAAAGAAATAAATTAAATGAAATTAAAACAACAAACGATAAAGAAACCTTTAAATGGAGTAAATAACATTTACTGGGAAAGAAATTTACGTGATTAAATAATTCTTTTTTCGATGAAATAAGCACTTGGAAGAATATAGTTAAAAGAAGTGACAACTTATAGGCCACATATTAAGGCATCATGGAATAGTCGCTTTGATACTGGAGGGTCAGAGAGATGGGAAAAATTGTGCAGACAGGCAACGATTGGAATATGTAAAACAAATTGTTAGGGATATATGATGTAGAATGAAACGACTGGCACTAGATAGGGAATCTTTAAGAGCTGCATCAAACCAGTCAAATGATTGAAGACAAAAGAGTATATAAATAACACTAGAAAGATTTTTAAAAGTAACATAGAAGAAAAAGATATACACAACAGCAATACTATTTTATAAAATCTTTAAATTAAAAAGGAACAGTAAAACTATCATAAAGGAACAGATAAAAAATCAAGGGGATGTCCTTTTCAAGAACCTCAATTTACTGAAAACAGGAAAATAAAAGATAAATATTACCATTAATAATAAATCAACAAGAAGAAGGTAGATAAGGCATGACGAAAATTATAGGGAGGGGCGTTGACTAAACGCTATAATTGAAAAGTACCAGTACAATAAGTTTTGACAATGGGGTGGTTCCTAAACGCATCAACTGGAGATAAAAAAAAAAAATGAAGCTAAGAAAGGTAAGCGGTTACTTGATATAGAAACTATAGCAACAGCCCACCGGGCTGGTCTAGTGGTTAACGCGACATCGCAAATCAGCTGATTTCGAAGTCGAGAGTTCTAAAATTCAAATCCTAGTAAAGGTAGTTATTTTTATTCGGATTTGAATACTAAATCGTGAATACCGGTATTCTTTGGTGGTTGGGTTTTCAATTAACCACACTTTTTAGGAGAGGTCGACCTGAGATTGTACAAGATTACACTTCACTCACATTCATACACATCATCCTCATTCACATTCATACACATCATCCTCATTCATCCTCTGAAGTAATACCTTACGGTTGTTCCGGAGGCTGAACAGAAAAAGAGAGAAACTATAGTGATCTTAGCAGAAAACATAATAGTAATTATTATGTTAACAACAATTTTACACAATCCTTGCTAGCTATTTGTTACCCGGTTAACGCAATTTTTTCCCTAGTAACGCGTTCCACAGGCGATAAATAAAAAACTAATTATTCCTTTTATTTCCTAAGCGAATAAATTATATCCGCATAATTAATTTTCGTATTATTAAAATATTAGCATATACAGTAAGTTAGATAATGAATAGCTGAAAAAATCCACCCGGAAAGGTTACTTAAATTAATTTGTTGCATTATGTTAATATCTGTTCCGGTCTTTTTATAACTGTAACACACGTGAGATGCAAGAGACATCATTAATTTGCGAACAGAGTTAAGGTATCACTTTTATCACCTACATTTTGGTAGTCTCAGCGATCTGATTTACTACATCTTATATGGTTCGGTGAAGACAGGCGACGAGAAACCGTTTTTCCTCCATACTTTTCTCAGTACACCTGGGACGGAATGTTTGTTGATTTGGAAAATGTAATCTTCGGTAGCGACTTGTCTCGTGTCAGTCAGCGTACAATTTTGGTTACGGTTAGATATTTCAGATACTCTTCTTATTTAATAGCATATAATACTTTTTACGTTTTCTGGTGATTACTAAGATAACGTAGTAGAAATATCCGAGACCTTATTACGGATAAATATATAATGAAAATCTGACGCTAAATAAAAAGGTTGAGCTATGTTATTAGATAAGATACCCATTTTATGAAGGCCATACACCATCACATTAATTATTTTATGTATTATTAAAATTAGTTTCATTTATCACCACCGTTAGACCGTTTAATAGTACTTTTTTCTTCTTACATCGGCATAAACTAAATTTAACGCTAGCCTCAACTCGGCGTAGCTGCCGATGTATATAATTAATTACGTGATTAGTTTATTGTTAGAAGGGAGGTTACGGTTTTGAACCTTTACTTTATTTCAATAACTTGTTTTTTTCTGTTGTTTAGATTACACGTTTTTAAATTGTAGGCTGAATTGCGTAAATTATTTTCAACTACGTATTATAATTTTATTAATTTACATATTGAGGAATTTATTGTTTATATTATATTTTTAGAAGCTTACAACCTTATTGTTATAAAAATATTCAAAATATCTTACTTTTTAATATATACAGTACTAAATTAATTTAAGAATTAAATTATTAAAATTTAATAATTACACAAAATTATATGTATCTATTCCTGTCAGATATCTCGATCATAAAGAGCACTTTCCATGATTATAAAAGTTTACGATTCGGTTTAGAAATGTCGTTAATTGAAATGGGGTAAGGTATTTCCTAAATTTTGCGTTCTTTTAATCGAATGTATTTTGCGTTAAACAACAGTTAAATCCTATATAAAATAATATTTTTCTCTTAAAAATCAATAAGGATTCACGTACGTAAAAATACTAATATATTTTTACATATAATCTATGTATAATACATTTTTTCATAACAGAAAGGGACACATTAACTTAATGCAAAAATCAGAGGTAAAAAAGGCAACGATCACAGTCCCTATTCGTAACAGAATGATTTTTATTTTACTACCGGTCGGTACGGTAAACAGAGTGAAACGCTGGATTCCCTTGTAGAACTTTAATTTCCTTTGTTGAATTTTAGTTGACACATCTAAAATAATGGTAGATACAGATCAATGAAAAGGCGACAAGAAACCGCCTTCTTTTCTCATCTTCTTAATCAGTCTGCCGTGAAATTATTGGTATTTTTTATGAATGGTTACTACGTCTATCTTTTTGGAGATCGATTTGTACTTCTTTCATGTCGTTTACACCCCCTCCGGTTATGGTATTCGGCGTTGTGTAATATGAGATTTTCGAAATAAAAAAAAAGTTAATGCTAAATTTAAGAAATAAATATTATCTGTTTAAAACTAATCTTCCACTTCTATTATACAATTTTTCTTTCCCAAGTGTCGGTCAAAGTCGGCTTCTCTTGTGTTTTAGTGTTTTTAAGGTTTTGAGATCTCCAGATTTCAAAAATACTAAATGTGATTACAAAATTCCTTATGTATGAGCTTCTTTAAGCCTCCAGTTAAAATTTATATTTCATCCAATGTTCAACCTAAATTTTGTAACAGCCTGATCGAACGAACATTTGTTAATTGTTTGGATCTTCCTTGGGCTACACGATTCCGAAACAGGCTAAAAATTTTCCTTCAGGAACATTTTACCTCTTTTCGAGATTACCTCTAAAACTTATTGAGAAAAAGAAATTTTTTTTTGCAACGTATATTTAAGCCTGTTAACGCGAAATTGTTTATCAGTAACGGGCTGATATCAAATGGTAAAAATACTTTCGTCGTTAGAGTGATTACAAAACTGGATAGGCTTTCGCTTACCGTAGAGACCTCTAAATCTGCCTGTGAGTAGTGTTCGTCTTTCCCGTTTCAACGATCTTTTCGACTCCATTTTCGGTTCTTCGGATGCAGGCCAGATGCTGTTAAGGCCTGGCGTTCTAAGAATGTCAGATCTATTATGTCAGTACATCCACAGTGTGATTTTTTGAGGCGGAAGGAAAAGTTTTCCTCCCCCTCTCACTTCACTTATTCCTATTATAGCGTCTACCAATTCTGTTTATGTTTATTTCTCTTTTAATTTTTAACCGCCGGCTTGCAGGAATGTGTTTACATTCCGTATGTCTATTCGCAAGTTCTTTCCTATTTCTTTCCGACTATTTTCTAGAAGCCGACCGCTATAACTTCTCAGGTCGCTTTACCAGCAGATTCGTACGGGAAGAGATTTTAACCTCACATGATGAAAAGTTTCACAAGAAGAGCCGTGATGTTCTCTTTATCTGTTTAGCCTCCGGAACTACAGTAAGGTATTACTTCAGAGGATGAATGAGGATGATGTGTATGAATG
>JAAAKQ030039109.1:0-12615 GCA_010016005.3 Zanna intricata
AGCCTTACGGTGATTATTGATTAATTTAAAAAATGTGACGAGGGCTAATGACCACAGCAGTCGATGCCCATATAAAACAAAAAAAAAAAAAAGATCCAAATTTTCTTTTTCTGTTTTATTCTTTTAGAAATATTAATTTTCATTTGACAGTATTCAATGTTAAAAATAAAATTTCCACATGTTTCATATTAACGTATATTTTTGTAAATACACGACTTTTAAATTATTATATACTTTTTTATATCTGTTATAAATAATTGTACTTGCTTGTCAAATTTCATATATCCGTGTTGAGATGTTTGAATAAGATCTTCATACATTAGACAGATATGAGTAGCCTCTATTAAAATAATAAACTTTTAATTTCAACAGGATACTTTCAAAAATTTATTAATAAATATTTGTTTTTACCAAAATCCTCTTGCGGTACCTTTTCTTTAATGAAAATACTGTTTCCAAAAGTTTTAATGAATACCAAATATGATATGTAAAAAGTACAGAATACATTTAACCCGAGACATATATATATATATATATATATATATATATATATATATATAAACAATAATACACGAATTATTTTAAGGGGAACACTTTAAAAGTTTTGAATACCCCACTTGTCTTGTACTATTACCAAACATTCATTTGAAATGGATTGTTATCAAACTGTTTTAAGTTTCAGAATATATAAGTTACTACTTTCTAAAACAACAAATAATCTCTTTAAAACAACATAAAAATAACTAATAATTACAATTTTTTTATTTTTAAAGTATCATAAAAGGCTTTAATTAATCTGAATTATTTCTCTATAAACCTAAGTTCGATAAAATGCTCTGAAATAAAATATATATATATATATATATATATGTATGTGTGTGTGTATATGTGTGCGTGTGCATGCGTGCTTGCGCGTGTGCGTGTGTGTGTATTATTTATTTAAAGATCAGCTTACTTCCAACTTGTAGAATAAAAGTGGTTATTAAACATGTTAACTTAAAATGACCAAAAACTGAATTGAGCATTACAATACCATTATTAGCATTAGCCATTGCAGTTCAGTTAAAGAGTAAATTTTACTCAACATTCCATTCGTAAAGCTACGTTTTCTTTTTGTATAATTTAAGAAAAAAAAGACAAAATTCTACAAGCTTCCAGATGCTTGGTACAGCTTTATTCATTTGGAACTTCTAAACCTTCCCATCATTTGTCCATGACTGACGGTATATAGTGAGTTTACTTATAACGTAAGTTACAATCAGGTCAAGATTATTGTAAGTTATAAAATAACAACCGATGACAGAGAAATAGAACCAAGGAACCGACGATATAATTTAGCGCATACTGCTTAGCTTATATATGTTTGTTTTCCTCATAGAAAGGCAGGTTTGTGCATTTAAATGTGAATAACAACAAATAATCAACATTTTATTGTACTGTTGAGTAACTGCGTATGTCATCATTTAATCATTTCTATTCTATATGTGTGTGGCGGTTGTTCAATTGTAATGATAAATTATTAATTAGATTACAAACTATAAAAATTACATTACCTTAAAAATAAGAATAATTAATTGATTTTTTTTTCGGATTAATCATACTTTGCCTTTTTTCATTAGGTGTAAATTCATTTTAACTAAGCTCTACTTTCATCTTCAAACTAAAAACATCAATATTTTTTTTATTTCATCCGAATCAAAGAAATTACGATTGATCCATTGGAATAAAGTACATTTAGAAAGTTAATGTTACTTTATAATATAGTAATGTTACTGATTTACAACTAGTTAACCTGGAGATGGCGTCTAATTCTCAGTTGTGTACAGTTGAATCTTAAGTGTGCTCTTCGCTTGTCTCTTTTGTTGTTATTGTTAGTTTTTTGTTCGTTTATTAGTATTTAGGTTTATTTACTATGTCGTGTTGCCATTTTGGATAATCGGTTCCCTGTGTTATTTTTGTAATAAGACTTTTGAACCTTTTTTTTGTGTATGTTACTTTTATGTTAATTACTTCTTTTTCTGTTCTTTTGTTTTTTATCGTTTGTTTTATGTGTTAATTACGGTTATTAAACTTTTCAGTTTTTTTATGATTAGTCTACTGTTGCTAGGGACTATTTACTTGCTTACCAGCTGGTGTATCTTGTTTGTTTACATTAAAAACAAAGTGATTCTTTTCTTTCTATTTTTCTGTTTAGCCTCCAGAGCTTAACAGATGAATGAGGATGTCATGTATGCATGTGAATGATGTGCAATCTTGTACAATATCAGGTCGACCACTCCTGAGAAGTGTAATTTTATTTGAAACCCAACCACCAAAGAACTAGTATCTACGATCTAGTATGAAAGTAAATCAAAGAAAAATTACTTAAATTTTAATCAGCTGTTGAGTGCGGGGAAATTTTAAAAAAGAATTTTCCTTTGACATTCTGTTAATGTTCTTCGTGAATTTAACTACCGTCCTTTTTTTGATTTGGACTCATGGCTGATAAAGGTCGACCCGGGGGCACGACCCAACCATTGAGGGAGGGTTTTCCCCCAGTTGGAAGGAGGAAATCCTTTTCCTCCTTCCAGAAAAGAACGGAAAGAACGGCAAGTTCCCGTATCGTTCGGGAGATTCTCCCCGGCGATAGCAGTACCGTGAGCGCTGCAAGTTCAGTTGCGAAGCAGATTCAAACCAGGAGAAAGAAAAGTATGTTTGTGGAGGTGTGCCGTCAGAAACTGGCAGTCGAGTTCACTATGAAGTTCAGCGATGATAGTGATGATTGAAGACCGAAATTTCATTTTCAGGTGGATATGAAAGGGACTTCCCACTCTTGTCGGCAGCAGAGGCTGCCGAGGCTGTCGGGTTCTTTCGACGCACAGTCGGCGGGGAGGACCTCCAAGTGGAGGTGGAGGCTTTCTTCTCCGACTGTAGAAGAGCAAAAGAAGCCGGGAGTTGATGAAGCCGAGAAGTCCGTTAGAAGCAAGGTGGCTCGGCCCGGTCGGAAGAGATGGAGGAGTTGGATCTTCTGATTGGTGATGGCAACTTTCCTACACATATTGATGGATGCATTGCCTCATCACATAGAATTTGTCTTAGAATTTCACGTTGTTGGTGGGTCATCACCCCTCCACCAACGTTGAAATTAAGCATTTTTCCAACAGTCTTGGGCTCCTCTCGAAGAGGACCAGTGCGTTTCGCTACGTTTGTAAGGTGGCGTCTACGATGTCGAGTGTAGACAAGTTTATATCTCCAGAGATGGCGTCTATGGCTAAACATACACCGGTGGTGTTGACTCTGCGGCCACTCAGATGGAAGATAATGGCAAGGCGCGACTTGAAATCCGGAAGGTGCTTGACGACGGTGTGGATAATAGAGATCTGCCCGGTCTCATTCTCCAGCGGTGACCAAAGGACATGTTTACGTCAACCGAGGCGGTGGAGGATGTTATTAGCCTGGAGGGGTTGCATGGGCGATTCATCTGTTTAAGGGATCGGATTATTGGAGTCACTCGCATTTACTGGAAGAGATGCCTTGGGCAGGGCGGATGCTTGGTTCAGGCATTCTGCAGGTGGGTCAAGTGGTGGTGGGCAGCACCGGTGTTATGGACTTTGCTGGTGGGTCCGTGAATATGCTTTTGTGGTGGCTATGGATTCTTCGATGGCGAAGAAACGCTGGTCTCTCGTCTGGTGGAAACGGTCAAGTTAGTAGAGGAGTTTGCTTTTGTTGGCCATTAGGGAAAGAGAAGCTTTATCTTTACGAGTGGCCAAATATTTGACTCGGAGTTGTTCGAGTAGGCAGCAGATAGATCAAATTGAAGGTATCACAATCATGGTTGATTGGGGCGTACGGCCGGTCATTTGCTGATAAAGAACGTCAATGCTCTTACCACGGAGGAGGAACTAGTACGTGAAATGGGGAAGATCGCTGGGGAACCGGTAACGATGGATGTCCTTTCCATGAGGTCGTCATATGGAGAGACGAAGATGTTGACGGTAGCGGTTCCGTTTCTGCTGGCTGAAGAACTGCTGTAGGTCGGGCGACTTCGCATCGGATGGGTGTCCTGTCGAGTCTCGAAGGAGGCCCGCAGAAGGACGATATTATCGTCTTCTGTCTTCGGTGTTGGGGGGTGGGGGAACCGGCTGCGCCCTGCTGCGGTCCCGACTAGATGGAGAATTGCTTTAATAGTGGGGTCGCAGGACATCTTCGAAAAGATTGTACAGCTGAGGCCAAATGCTCTTTCTGCAAAGTTCGAGGACATTCACTAGGTGGGCGTGGCTGTAGGGGCAGCAATAAGAAATGAGACACCTAGGATTGGGACAGCCGCGTCCATGACAACGTTGAGTTGTCCCACTTTCGAAGATTGGACGGGGACTCCCTTGGACTTTTCATCAGAGGGGTAAAGTATGACCGTAATCCCGGTGGGGAATCCTCTTTGGGGGGTCCCCTCATTAGAGACATGGCGTGTAATTAAAACATCGAGTCCCGGCTATCTGGGAACCTTAGTTCCTACCAGGTAGTTTCAGGCAATGGCACCCCCTGGAGAAGTGTAAATGCTTGAATGTGCGTCCGGTTCCGGGGGTGGGGGGGAATAAACAAAGGAGAGAAAAATTAGTTAACCTGCAGAAAAAGGTTATTGTGTAAATGATGAATATCAGATAAATACTTTGTTATCAAACAACCTATTTTACTAATTGTTTAAATTAGTAAAATAGTAAATAGTTTAATTTAGTTCCCTCCGGAACTACCGGAAGGTATTACTTCAGAGGATGAAGTGTATAAATATGAATGAAATGTAGTCTTGTACTATCTCAGGTTGACCACTCCTGAGAAATGTGCTTAATTGAAACCCAACCACCAAAGAACACCGGTATCCACGATCTAGTATTCAAATCCTTATAAAAATAACTACCTTTACTAGGATTTGAACCTTAGAACTCTCGACTTCGAAATCGGCTGATTTGCGATGTCTCGTTAACCACTAGACCACTAGATAGGTAGACTATCGTTTTATGAGGTTATTTTTAAAATTTACTACTATGATTATTATTTGTTTTTATTATTGTAATTTAATAAGATTTTTCTTAGTATGTAAGCAACCAGTACTCTCCTTTTAAACTTTTTCATCTTCAGATTTTTTTAATTGTCAGATACCCTATTATTTATTACCATCTTATCTTAAATCTGTATTTTTGAATAGAAGAATGTTATGAAATTTAAAAAAAAGCTCCTTTCATCTACATTTAAACTTTCTATAATTCCAATATAGCTGGTTTCCTCAGCAAAAGTTAAAGCTAGTTACAATATGCTAGTATGATATCTTTATTAACAAATAAAATAACACTTCAGACAGGTCGGTAAACAGTCTGGTCCCATTCAATGATGTTTATCTCGGAAAAGAAGTCACGGTAAACTCTACAAGGATGTAAAAGTAATCAAAACTACACACTTACAGAAGCTAAAATAGGGATAGAAATAGGAACGATAAGAAAGTGGGTGATCAATGAGAAAGGAATATCTATACACGGATGTACTGAACCACATGACGTCAAATGCACCCTAAATACAGTTAAAAATCTTGACAGAAGTTTCAGATCCTCTGATACCGAATCCTCATATGATCAGAGAATTTTACTGAAGTCATATTGCTACTGATTAATGATTTTGTCTGAACTGGTTTACCTCAAATTTCTTGAATGTTTTTAAGCTTTTAAAGTAACAAACTCCCTCATACACATAATTACGTGTTGTATTATCCAACAGACGTGTGTTTGTATTATACAGACGTGATGTACTAAATAAAGAACACAGGTACTTATTTCATTACATATATATATATATATTAAAAAAAAATAAAAAAAAAAAACACAGTTGTATATGGTTGAGTTTGTAATATTTGCACATCGTTACATTCAGATTATTACGGAGAAATTATTTATTTATTTTCAATCCTCTCTATCGTTTTAAAACAAAATATATATAATTTATAGATTAATTATTTATTAATTATAGATAATAGATAGAATTATAGATTATAATCTTAACACTTCAGACAGACTCTTATAGATCATAGATAATAGATAATTATAGATAATTTACAAAGTAAATATATATACTGAGTAATAGATTCATCTTCCACCTAAATCAACTCTTTCGTATTTTTGTATCTTCCTATATTTTATCCTCAAGAAAGAATAATGTGAATACATATAACCCAAAAAATGAAATAGAACTATATTTACTTTATTCCTGTATGAATTGTAATAGTTAATTACACATAATTATTCCATTTATATGAATTTTAAAATATACATAAATGTTTATCTACATGATTCTTTTTCTATTTTACATAAATTTTGTTTAAACTCCGATGTGTGTGTCTGTATTTAATGATATAAAATAAGTTGTTCTTTATTCTCTAGAGTTGAGATTTTTTGAGATTATTCCATAATAATTACTCTATTTTATCTAAAAGTTGAATATTGAAACGGATATTGTGTAGTTGAAGTTTTGCTATAAACTTCCGTAATGGATTGCACTCTTTCTAACCCGAGTTAATTAGATCGTAGGAAACTTTAAAACGATCTCGTATCTTTTGTTTTGTGGTAGTTCTATTTTAAAAAGAGTTTAGATGTTATTATACGTAAATTTAATTATTCATAAAAAGTTTTAAATTCATTTGAAACGATGTTTTTCTTCTCTGGAACGATAATGAAAACATTGAATTTTTTTTTTTAGATTATTTCCCATCCTTTGTTTTGTTACATTCTTTTCTACAGTTTCTGAACATAAAATCGGTTATCTCCGGCGAACGAAGCCGGCTGGCGTGGACCCAAAGCGTGTATCGAGTCGGGTCGGGTCGGTACTTTCTAAACACCCTTCCTTATTATCTTTATCCTCATTTGACTTTCAAAAAAAGTCCTCTCTTTACTTTCCCCTATGCCTCCTACCTAAAGCAAAATCTCTTTTCTGCTTTCCCTATTCACAATCAAAGCTTTGTTCTCATTGCCAAAAAAGCGTTACGCATTAAACTTCTTCCCTTTTCTTTTTGTAATTTTATTTAACCAGGTGAAAGGAAAGGAAATATAGACGATCTTTTTTTCCAGTGAAAAAAAGTTTATTGAATTTTACAATTTATTCAGGAAGTATAGAATCTTAATAAATGATTAATCATTGAATAACTGAATGGGATAAAATATTCTTTGAATTTCTGTTTTTTATTCGATTAATACTTATAATTTAGTAGAAGGGAATTAGTTCGTTAACTTTTTTCTTAATGTTCTGGAAGAATGAATAGAATAAGCATAGCATTTTTTAAAATAAAAAATTAAGGTTGGAAAACAATTACGAAATTGAAAATAAGAAAAGAAAAATTCGAGGAATAATACTAAAAGATATATGCACTATAGGATTGAAATCCCGTAGAGATCGATGCATTCGCAGAAATGCTTCTGATGTAGTTTTCTCAATACTAAAAACTAATTATTCCTTTGATCGTGGAATAAATATTAAAGTGTAAAGCAACAAGTATTCTGTTAATGCATTATGTAATGTCTGTAATATTGAATTCTACTACCGTTAGTAAATAAATCCAACTTTATCTTTTCTACCTGGACTGAATATTTGTTCAAAAATTATATCTTACTATATTTTAGATGAATTAAAATCAAGTGATATTATTGTTATTATAATTATTATTATTATCACGGAGTTTAATTTATTCTAACAGTAAACAATGGTAAGATATAATAAAATATTCGTGTAGGAACCTTGTAACTAGAAAGAAAGTTACATAAAGACAAATGTTCATAAAAGCCAATTATATTTTAAAGTGTAAATATAAATAAATTATTTTCCATCTTTGTGGTAAATTGTAGGGTATTATTATTCTTATTACAGAAGAGATGACGCTGCATAAAGCAATTGTTCATTGCTTTTTCTGTAGAGGGTTCGTTATATTTATGCTTTATTGTCTAGTTTGTTCTACATTATTTTAATAGTGTTATTTGTCTAATTTGCTCTACATTATTTTAATATCGTTAGATTGAGTAAAATCTACGTATTATAAGCATTTGTTTACCACTTAATATCAAATGAGTGTACTATGGACCAGTTTTTATTGAAAAGAGATTCAAACTTTCTAATTTGTAGGTAGTAACTAAACACATTTATAAATTTAATTTCAACATAATAGTGTATTTTTAAAAGTAAATGTTCCCACCGGTTCAGGTCTTTTATCCCGTTTTTTTTAAACATTTTTTAATTTTTTTTCCTCCTACAACTTAGAGGGGTTAGGAGTCCCATCATCGAACCATTCCTTCCGGGACGCGCGGTGGCTTCGCAGAGGGCTGTCACTTCACTCAGATTAAACTCGAACTCGCCCCTCACTAATGGCCCCTCTTTTTGGCTTCATCCGACTTGGCGTCTGGAGAGCGTCCGGTAAGGTTTGCTCTCATCCGCTCGTTGTTCCACTGGGGGGCAGTCGAGCAGAGTATGCTTTGCGATGTCCCGCTGACCACAGAACATGCAATCGGCAGAGGCTTGCCTACCAGTTCTATGGAGGTAATCTTCGAATTCACCATTACCACTCAGCATTTGACTGACATGGTGATTCACCTCCCCGTGTGGCCTATCACACCATGCATCTAAATCCGTCTCCTGGTTCAGGCGCTGTTTCCAGGGCCTACCTTGACTTTCAATTAGTGTGTGTTAGTGCCTTGGTCTCATTCTTGTTCATGCCCCGAAATCTGTCCCTACATTCAGCGATCAGCAGATCCACGGGCGGTAGGCGGTGATCACGCATATTTCCTCATATCGGTCCGGTAGGAAGAGGCCATCAAAGGAGGGATCCAAGGAAGGGAATGCGAGTTGATACCTCCGTCGGATAATTGGTGATTTATGTTGGATAAAGTAATACGGGTTCACTCAGAAGAAGAATTACTCGAATATAGATCTGGTGGGGGAGTACCTCAAGGGTCGTCGGTGAGCTCTATCTTATGGAACGTTGCGTTTGATGGGGTATTACAGTTGGACTGCCCGAAGAATATGGAACTATTGGCGTATGCAGATGATCTGGTGGTTATGGTCAGTGATCGCTCGGAAAATGATGTAGAGCTGACGGCGAATTTCATGATCAGGAGTATTAGCCCCTGGATGATAGAATGTGGATTGGTTTTGGCGCTTGCCAAAACACAGGCTATAACGTTAGCGGGCAGAAGGAGGCTCCGCCCTATAACGGTTTATATTGATGATCTAGCTGAGCTTACGCAGCCTATAGTGAAATATTTGGGACAAAAATTATATTATAGTGAAATATAGTGGCTGTTTAATGAGCATATAAATTACATCTTGGAGAAAGCTGAAAAGGTTACCGCAATACTACAGCGGGTGATGATTCCGCATGGTGGACCGCGGGCATCTAAACGCCGGTTGTTGTTAGCGGGAGTGACGGCGATGCTGCTGTACGCGGTTCCTACGTGGGGGTCTACCTTTCATGTAAAGAGGAATGCAAAGAAACTGCAGTCGCTACAACGACTGGGCTGTATTAAGATCATAAACTGCTATAGAACAGTTTCAACACTAGCAGCAGCGGTATTGGCGGGGATCCCCCCGATAAAACTGATTGCCGACCAGCGCATATGAATCTCGAATGGAGGTAGGAAGGATGTGGCACTAACACGCCTTTATGAAGACTGGCAGACTCTATGAAATGCCGCGTCAGTGGCAGTCTGGACCAGGCGCTAAATTCCAGTTTTTGGCTCTTGGTTGGTGAGAGGACATGGAGAAGTGGATTTCTACTTATCCCAGTTCCTCACTGGTCATGGGTCCTTCAATGATTACTTGTGTCGTTTTCACAGGAGACAGTGGTCAAATTGTCTGTGTTGTGGGGAAAAGAGATACAGCTGAGCACACTTTCATTTACAGCGATCGTTGAGTGGAGGAACGATTACACTTAGACCACGCTGGAGGAACTTATGGACACAATGTTACCAGTGATAGACGGATGGGAGAAGATACGAGGAATTGTGACTGCGGTGCTTTGGTCAAATACTACTGAAGAAGATGACTTGATTAACTGAGATCTCGCGATTGCTCATCAGCGGGGACAGCTCTTTGTGGAGCTGCATTTCGTCTCCTGGAGATGGGGTCTGGTGAAGATGCACGGGGACTCCTTTCCCACTATGACTGGGGTGGGTGAGTTGTACACACAGACACGAAGGAGTCAGGGGAACGGACAGCCTTCTGTAGAGCCATCGTTCGCCATAGCCAGGGGGTGGGCGGTGGTAATGATGTACGGGGCCTCCTATCCCCGGGACGTGAAAACACACGTACATGTACACTTACACATCCATGAACACAGGTATGAATGTTTTGAGTGAGTGGTTTGTATACATGATTGCACGGGTGCTCTTCCTTTTGTTTCTTTTGTTCCAGATTTGACGAGTAAGATGATGGAAAGTTTCCGAAGTTGTCGGACAATCCCCCCGAGACTGCGCTTTGCTTAATTGCGGGTCCGGTCTCGGAGCGGAGGAGAGCGGTGTGGAAAGTTTAGACGGTATGGGTAATATACGTCTAAGAACATCATGGCGGAGCCTGTTAGCCTGTTAGCTAGGCCGGGAAGGATAGCGGCCCGGGTTCGAGCCCTGCGAACACAACCCCGCGAAGACCCCGTAGTGGCCTGCGTAAATGGCATTCCTTCATTATCCTCAAAAAAAAAAAGAAAAAAAAAGGGAGGGACCCTCGATGAATGCGGGAAAGTCTCCCTAAATTCCGCTTTATGTTCACAGCCGCACACCAAACAGGGGCTACATAGGGTACAGCCGAAACGACCGCAGACGTAATTACACAACGGTTCGGCACCCGCGGAGCAACGTGTGATGCAATTACAGGTTGCTTATAGGTCTTATAGTAACTAACATCCTCTCCGTCTTGCCGCAACATGCCATCACGTATTCCAAAAATCTGAGACCCTTGCCCAGGATCACACCCAAGTACTTAGGCGTATTCGGTGTAGACCGATTCTAATGTCTAATGGCTGCAGTTTTCCACACGTCTAGTCAATGTGATAAATTTTTACCTTCGACCAAGATGGCCAGGTCATTTGTGTAGGCAACTGTCTCGACCCACTCCGGCTACCTCAGATTTAAAACGCCGTCATATAAAATATTGCATAGGAGTGGGCCGAGAACAGAGCCCTTCGGTACAGGCCAGGAAAGGCCTGAAGTGGACTGCTCTCCTTTGGCTTCTGCCTTGAGCCATCTGTCGAGCAAGAAAGATGCTGCCTACGTAGGTAAGAACTAACGCCCTTAGGCAGGAGTACAGACATAATTGCCTGCTAAGGAACGGGCCCGAACGCATTTCTGACGTCCAACAGAATTAACAATGGCAAACCAAGCCCCTGGTGCGCCATGTTTCCCTTCTGACCCCCTCTGCCCAAGTTCCTTCGAAACAGCCTGAATGGTCGAACGACCCTGACAAAAGCCAAATTGGTTGTAAGGTGTATGACTTCTCCGGATTTTAGCTCATCTAGAATCCTGGCTGCAATTATCTTCTCAACGGCTTTACCAAAGTTATTTTTTAGACATATGGGTCCATCGACTCTGCTCTTGGGGAGGAACACAACGATTGAGTTTCTTCCACCATCTTGGGTACTCGCCATATGCCAATCCAAAATTAATGGCATCAACGATCCCCCACAGCGCTATCTGTATTAGACCTTGAGAACTGCTGCAGGAACGTCATCCGGGCCTGAGCTTTTGTTGTTGGACAGACAATCTTCCAATCTTCTGACATTACTCGCGACAGGATTCAAGACGTCACCGTCACCTCTAGGGAAAAGGCGTGCGATCTGCAGATCAACCTGTTCCTCCGTGAGGTCGGGCAATCTTCTTTCAAATCTTTGTGACTATCTGATATGCCCGTCGTCACAGGTCATCATCAAGCTCCGTGCAGAAGTCTAACCGTGCAGTAGAGGTCCCTCTTAGATCTCTTAATTTCGTAGTTGAGCTGCTTCCTCTGCATCGCCACAACTGTCGATTGAACAGAAACTCGTTGATAATTGACCTTAGATGTTCCGGGCTGATGTTCCTTGCTCGTAGTTCTCCCCTGATATCGTCTGCCGGGACGGTACCGTTACTCTTTACGTCGAGGAGGACCATTAAGGGAATCTTTTCAATAGCTGCTTCTTCTAATGCATTACCTTGCTCATATCTCACAGTGACATCAACTATATGAAGACCAGACTCGTTGTTAATAACAAAATCAGGCATCAAACGAATTGGTGCTTCAGGATCACTATCATGCGCAGTCCCCACTACACATGAAGGCAACTGTCCTGGCAATTGAGTACAACGCCTAATTAAAGGAATTGAACTCATTTCAACACCACCAGAAATAGTCACACTCCCATGCTAACCATCCTGATGAGTTGCGGGAGGAATTATAATCACCCCCATTTCTTGACTGTACATGTTAACAGAATTAACATTAAAACAGGATAATCACCCTGCCATCCCAACGAAAATCTGTTCCACTGCAATAACTATGTTATTTTGAGCTTTAATATTAACTAACGATAAAGTTTTTTACATCATCGTGTCTTTTAATATATTTATTTTTGTTAGAGAAATACTTTCC
>JAAAKQ030039120.1:0-16807 GCA_010016005.3 Zanna intricata
TATATATCTCGCTCAGAAGGGTCGGATTAGACCTTTTCAAACAAGCCAAAAACCTCTATAAGAAAGGCGTGTAAAAATATTCCCATATATCCTACAATACATTGTGGTACCTTCTTGGAAACAGCGAATTGTTGCCAATAATCATATATAAATACAATAATTGTACAAATAAATTTATGCGCCTACAAGTGTAATGAATATAAGAGCCTACAAAGACACAAATTATAGCTATAGCGGGGCATAAGGGTTAACTGATTATTAACTCTTCTTAACCTGGAAGAGATTCTGTTTAGGGAATACATATATAGCATATATAGGAATACAGAGACAGCATTTGTTCAAAGATATGAACAGAAAATAATTTCTACTCATGAAAGTAATATATATAACTTCTTACAATTTTCTAAAAATTGGAAAACTACTAATAACATCAATATTATGACAATAGCAATGTAACATCATTACAGATGTTACATCATAAAATATTAATAAAACAGAAACATTTTTGAGACAATTCATTATTTGATATAAACAGCTAAAAACCACTCAAGAACCACTAAAAACTTCTAACTATATATACATTTTTATCGTAAAAATATCTTCATTTACAAATATAAACAAATTTGTAAAAAAGGAAAAACAGAAATAATAAAATTTTAAAAAATAAATAAATTTTATTAAGCATATCTAGATTTTTTAGCATTATTTTTAGAGCTTGGATTGCCCTTTTATGTTTATTAAAACTTATATATTCTGTTTTTATACTTGCACTTCATTTCAAAAATTTGTTAATATCAACTGATGATTGTATAATAATCAAAATATGGATCTAGCTACATATTTTAACTTTTTGTAAATGGTTCTTAGTCAATATATTTTGCCATATGCCATTTTATTTCAATAACTGATTAGCGTAATCCATTTTTTTCGTTTCATTAACATATTTTAATAATTTATTATTTTTTTTATTAAACCACCTAATTGCTGTTTTATTAAACCACCTAATTATTACCTACAAGCAACTAATTGTTGTTAAAACAGGATCATAAAATACTGTAATTTTCTAATAAAATTGGATTTAGCGTTTAAAATATATATATAACTTGTGTTTGAATAAAGTATAAATCCACAAAATTGATACAATATATTCACTTACTTTAAAATTATTCATATACAATGTTCAAGAATGTACTAATAAAATGTTAATTACTTTTGAATTCACATTATGATAAAGACAATTTTAATTAATTTAAAAGTATTCAGATATTTTTCCTTATAACTGATAAACACAAAAGTAGTGTTACTGTAATATTTATATAAATAGATTATAAAAAATAATTTATTTAATCCTACATTAAAAATAAAAATGAACAATTTTAAAATAAATGAGAACTTTTTGAAATATGCAGATTAATAATTAAATAATTCAAGAAAATTAGCATAAATTTAAACTTAGTTTTAATTAATCTTATTATACACCGGTGAGTAGTTTTAGCATTTAGTTATTTTGTAAAATATTTGTTTAAAGAAAAAAAAGCAGGATTTCTAATATTATAAGATAACAGTTTAGTACACAAATATGCAACTATTAAAATTAACAGTTTTCAATACTTGTACTTTACAGGCATTAAAAATATTATAACACATTATGAAGAAATAGTGAATGAATGCATTCTTTAGAAAAACTGGTCTGTAGATTTGGTAATAATTTTCTGACAAAAAAGAAAAGACTTACAATGAGTTCAATAAATGATTCTATCTTTATTAAAAGTACTGAAAGATATTCAGAAAGTTTGAAAATATTGTGTTAATTCTACTTTCTAAAAAAAACATCTTCAGATTATAAAATAAAATACAAAGTGTAAATTTCTATTAAGAATAAAAACTGACAAAGAACTAAAACAACAGAGAAATACCTAGTCATTAATATTTTTGACTGATTACAGTAATTCAAGTATCAATAACAAATTTTTGGATAAACCAATATTAAACTTTAATGAGACAAGTTTCAAAAAACTGACTTCAAGAAAGCCTCATGAAGTGGCTAAAGGCTGAATAAACAGATTGGAATAGGCTGTAGTAGAAAAAAATAAAAGAAATGAGATTCATTTCAAAGCATATTAACTATAATATTAAAACAAGTAAAATTTACATTGTACAACATTTATTTATTACTTTAATACATTTATTTCCGAAATTGAAATTTACAGGAATTTTCTGAAAAACTAATATATTGTTTTTGTGGTAAAAGTACCATAATCTGTAAAGCAGGTGACAGAAATTACCAGAGAATAATCAAAGTAAACTGAACGTTAAAAATTTTTCAGCTGATGATTAATGCAAAAAAAAAAAATCTTGGCTGCATCAAATAATTAAAATATTCCTGTATTTTATGACTTATAAAAATAAGATTTAGGGAGATATTTGTGAGGCCTTAGTTTTCTTTAAAGTTATGTTTCAAAAGTCTAAAGGGATTTTGTTTCATATAGATGCTAATCAATGCTATTTTTAGTCACATATCAGGTACAAAAGAACACAGATGATTTAATGCAACACCAACAAATTCTTTCTAATGAATCTGACATAAAGTGAGATAAGCATGACTTTAATTAATAAAACATCACAAAATGACTTATACCTATATTTTCTTGAAATCCATCTTGATCACTCTACAATTATCTATTAAAGTACAAAAGTGTGCATAATTAAAAATTTGGTAAAAAAAACGAATAGAAAAATAAAGTCAAACTTTTAATACTTGATCTTGAATATGAGGGAAAACTAAATTCCTTTACGGTCTGATAATTTCAACCGCACTTGCAGTATACTGTTGGGGAATAGCATCATGAAATCAATTACATAAGTAACTTAGTTAAGACTTACAAATTTTGCTTTATGCTGCACATTATAAATTAGTTTACTAATTTTTCTATTTGTTCCAGTCATTCTTTGGGTCGTGATGTGTGTAAAACAGCTGATGTACAAGCATCTATCAAGAGTCGCTTTCTCTGAAAATGTTTGCTATATATATATATATTCTCTGATGAAAAGAGTGAAGTTATCACTTCCACATGAGACTTTGGAAGTAAAACTTGCAAAGTTTCATGTTGCTCGATTCTAAATACCAACACATGCCAATCCAGTGATTCTAAGATGTAACACAGCTACATGTACTGCAGTGTGATTAACAGAAGAAGGATGTAACAAACTTATTAAGATCCTGTATTTGATTAAACCTGTATCGAGTATCCTGGAGATCTTGATTATCATATTAATACATTAAAGACAGAGAAGACTTACTATTCAGATAATCCTGCTAATCCTGTTAGCATTTATATCAACAAAAATGACAGAACATGACAAGAGGGATTACAGCACTACGCGTTAAGAAAAAAAAGCAATTTCATATTTATAAAAAATAAAAAAAAAAATACAACAATCATGTTATGCATTTATTGTTTTAATGAACACATATGATAAATATCCTGCAAGAAAATAAAACATTTTAATATAAAGTAGAAATAAAATTCATAAATAAATAATCAGATTACAATACTCATAACAAATAAATTAATTGTATAAATATTTCACAACTTACAACATCATAAACAATATTAATAATAAATTATTAATCAATGTAAATCAGTCAAATAATTAATAACAATAGTTATAAAAATCAACAAGCATAAAATGAGACAGTAGAACCCGGCTCTGAATCATTTTATATTAATTAATAAATTAAATGCTCTAATTTAAGGCACTAAGTAAGAAATAAAATGTCTATGATGATTATCTACGAGATGACAATACAACTAATAATTTGCACAGTAATGTGTGCCGACAGCTAAATAAAATAGAAAAATCAAAAAAAAATCAGCACACTAAATTATTAATAGTAAACATGCTACAATAAATAAAATATCAGATACAATTTTTTTCCCAATTAGCAGGCACTTCTACTTAATAAAAATATGAATAATTTTTCATACAGTGAAAACATTTTACAGCAATCAATATTTCAAATTTATAAAATATAGAATAGCAACTAACATTAACATTAAAAATACAATAACTAATATTATTACATTACATAATTTAATCTCAAAATTGTTATCTTGAAATCGCTTTTTCTCTACTTTTTATTTTACATGTTCACAACCATTTTCAGAAGTATACTTCCATTTTCTTAAACAAGCAAATCGCTAAATTGTTGTAACACACAATATAATCTTCACTTAAATCTGATTATCATAATAAATAAAAAATATAACTGTTTTTAAAAAAAAACTATTTTTTCTGATAGTTTAATGAAATTTGTTCATTGTTTATCTATATACATATTCTCCAAGCGCTGATTAATTTAATTTGATTATTTACAGATCTAATATTATTCAATAGAAAAATGTAACAGTGTACCATAATAGGACATGACAAAAAATAAATAAATATACATATAAAGATAACAGTTATTTACAAACACAATCGTAAATTTGCATGAGACTACAGATTATAGGGAGTCGCTTAAAAACATATAGTGTTACAGAGTTTAATTTTATATTGAGGAAGAAAGATCATTGAATATTATCTCATAACATAATTTAACTAGTAAATCAATTAAATCCGAATCTTATGTTAACTGAAAAAAATAATTCTTATTTGAATTTTTATTCTGATAAGAAACTAAACAATGAACGCTAAACAATGGAACACTAAACAAACTAGAACGCTAAACAATGGAGGTTTGGTATTAGTAATTCATAGGTGAAGATGCATAAACTAAATGAAACAATATAAATAATTTAACAAAGATATTCAAATATTTCCTATTAACAAAACAGAATCTGAATCCTGCAATCGACCACAGAAATAACTCTTAGCTGCAGCTTATTTCTTTCCATAATCTGATGATATGCAAGGAAAGTAACAACTTTAATACAATACAGTCAGAAAGAGGACAGGCATGTGATAGAATATTACAAAGAATGCTGAAGTAGATGCAAACAGGCTGGCTAAGGTTTGAGAGTTTCCTAGTAGGCTAGTTAAAAACCGCAGGTAACTAAACAAAAAAACAAAATATGAACTCAACTCACTTCCTTCCCAAAACTCAATAACCGGTTTTACCAGTGATAATGAGCAGGAAAAAACTATCGGATAAGGAAAAAAAAACCTTTGAAATAAAAATGTTAAGTTTTTTACTAGGAGAAATGCTGTAACCAGTTTGTCCACCGAGTTATCTGAAATCAATCTGTTTTTTAAAAATTCATTTTATACTCATTAGTGATTAATGAATATTCATTTTATATTCTTTACAGTAAACACATTATTTACAGAAGAAAAACATTTATTTAAGTTTTATTTTCTGTCTTTACTAGCATTGTCATTCTAACTTTCATATTTGTTGTGTTTCAGAGTACCTCCATTTTCAAAGTTATTTTTAGCACTCAAGAGTTTTGAGAATGGAAGTGCTCAAAAAAGTGTCAACTTTTTTGACACTTTTTTGAAAAAAATGTTAGATTGACAATGCTATGAAAGGCAGAAAACAACAGTCAAATTAATTATAATAATCCTAGTGGTAAAATAAAATAATGTGAAAAAAAGAAAAACATTACTCATGTGTGCAAAAAAACCCTTTAAAATAATGAATATGCTAAACCTACCAAAATATATTTAAAAGATGCTCTCATTTTTTATAATCTCATTATTAAATAGCTCTACTTAGTTGAATAGCAAACAGAACACAAAACAAACAATGAGAAGAGATCAAAATAAAATGAGAATCACTGAGCTTTTATTCTTTTAAACTTTGAAAATCTGGATAATCAATATCAGATTAGCTATTGAGATCGCAATAAGTATGAAGTATATGGAACAGAAAGGTACTTTTTAAGAACAGAAATCCTTTTTAATATAAATGATAAACTCACATAGCACTTTACTTACAATCTTATTAGTTCTGAAGAAAACAGGCCAAAAAATTAACAATTAGTTCTGTAATATGGTGACTAACTAATTCACTCGCATTTTTTAAAATGAGGCATGAGCAACATCTTATAATTAGAACAAACAAATTCGTTAGACTGATGGGTCTATTATCTATAATATTTAATGATCAACAAGTATCACAAAAATCTAAACTTTCTAGTTTGAAAAAAAATTAAGTTATTGTACTCTGTATTCCATAATACTGTGCCTACTTTGAATTACTGAAATCAAACCAAAATTTTAAAAGAAATAGGGTTCTGAAGTTTCAGAATAATAATGTATATATTTAAAATATTCCAATACTATCACGACATTCCTACACCGATACGGTCCAGATAATCTGGATGATCTGATGAACAGGGTATTTCTGTACTTGGAAACCATCATGACAAATGAAACCATCATGTTATACCAGATGACTTTGAAGTAAAAGGAAAGTCGGTAAACAACAAAAACACATACATGATAATATGTTCGTAACAGAAAATATGAGAATTGAACAAAAAAAATAAAACATTAGCACATTTCATAACTAGAAGATGAATTTTGTGAGAAACAAAATTTCTTTATTAATCAACACATTTGACAATGATATTAATCTAACTTAGATCAGTTGAGTTACGCTTATTTATATATAAATTGAGTTGATATTTATATATAAACAAAAATTTTTAGATACTTAAGTTAAGCTCTATTTAACATAACTGAAGACAAGAAATTATACTCTGTAACCTCATAAGAATGGAAAAATTGCTCTTTGGTGACGAAACATTAAGCACTAATTAAGAAGATCCATGCTAACATATAATTTATTCTCGCCTAATTATACACCATTTACACAACCATAGATAAACATGCTATTTCAAAAAGAAATCCTTCTGAATATGATGAAAAGATCCAATTTTAATCTAAGAAATATTTAAATATTTACTACATGGATGAAATAAAAGCAATGAATAATACATAACAGGGTTATGAGAGCCAAGTGCTGCCAGTGTTAGCAGAGAATGTTTTAAAGATCAATTTAACCTAAAAACCTCTTATTAAAAAAAGAGATGCATATTTATTGTCTAATGCACAAATAAAATTTGTCAAATTTGGAGCACTGCTTAACAGGACTTAGTGATAAATTGAATGCCTGCCAGCCAGATAAAAAGATAGAATAGTGGCTGAAATGCCTATCAGTTACATCAGTTCTGTTACTCCTAAAATCTTAAGTTTTAAGGAAAATAATAAGATCAGGAGTAATGCCGCTGATAATTATTTGTACATTTTTTACAAAGCATCCTCATATCTAACAAATTAAGTACTATTAATTTTTTAAACTCAAACTTTAAATTATTTGTCTTTAAATGAGGCATGGAGTTGTCATGAAGGAACCAGTTTTCAATCCTGCATTATATTATGTGAATAGTGTAATACCCTTCTATAAATTTAGGAAATTCACCAATTTTTTCACATAATTATCTTACCTTTTATACATTTTATCAAATGATGCAACATAAAATGTTGCTATTTTTATTATTCTATTAAAAATAAGAAAATAAGCAGATAACTTAAGCCCTATAAAGATGAGAGGAGAGTTTAACATCCTCAATCAAATTTTAATCTTTTTATTCAATTTCTTCATAAATACAAAAACTTTTTTTGTTAGGAAGGCAGCAAAATAAGCAAATGAATTTTATAGAAAAAAAACAAAATATATTATATAAACTGTGTTTTATTTTTCTAATAGCTGTATGGCATACTTTCATCCCAGAGTAAACATTCTTTTAAATAACTTGAAAATACCTGTCATATCTAAAATCGTTAAACCTTTCTTTACTAATAATATTGAATGGTACTTGTATTTTTCTTTTATAATTTTATAATAATTTTTTACTATCACATTATGATGGACAAAAAATTAACATTTCAAAAACTGACATAAAAAGTCGTAATTAAAATGAATAAATAACTCCAACTCTTCTAATTAAATGGTTCCATAGCATCTTGAATGTTTACTAGAGTACCATATGCTGTTAATAGAAGGATATAAAGTATGAATGCCAATAGTTAATTACACAGCAGCTAAATGGTCTGCTTCTGGTGCTTCTTCATTCCTGTTCATTCTACAGCAGTTTTTTTACATTAAAATATGTGTCACTCAAATCATCTGTGCAACATGTAGAAATCTATGTTCACATAAAATCCTCACCATTCACACCTCTCCTGATCACCAAATCAACACCACACAAACCCCATAAAATAAAAACAACATTGAACTACAATACAAGAAAATGTATCTGTATTTGATTTCAGGAATTAGGTCTTATCTGATAGGCACATTATCAATATTAAACAGTATTCCACAGTAAACAGAGGTGTGCTCCAAATATTACATTAAGGATGTGTTTAGCTACATGTGCTGACATCATAATTATGGACTTAGCAAGACAAGACACACACCCACAGAACCCAAAATGGGAAAGAAAACATCAAGAGTAAATAAAAAGGTTTGAACAGTAAAAAAATGATGCTACTTTAAGGAAGATAGCACAAGATAAACAACCTCGCTTAGAGGAGAATTCAAGGCCACTTCTGGTCAGCAGGCGCCAACTATGTCCATATCCTTTAGGAGTTCTGGAAATTTTTACCTAATTTTTTGAATGGTACTTTATCAGTCAACAATTTTACATATATTAAATAAATTCTGCAATAATAATTGCTTCTCCTGCAGAAATTAAAAAGACATCTGAAAACACTTTCAAGATGGCTAAAGAAACAACCTCCATCCTTGGAAATATGTGATGCACAAGTATCAAAATGAACTGAAAACCATTCAGCCAAATACACAGAGAACAAAAAAAACTTAAAAAGAATTTTTCATCCCAAAACTGGCTTCAACCTGTTGCCAAACTAATAATTAGAAAACTAAGATAAAACTAAAATCACATGCTCGACAAAATAATTTTTTTTAAAATATTCAGCAGATTAAATACTGGAGTAATAATTCAAAGCCGAAAAAAATTATCTATACATTACAATGAAATATCTACTTAAAATGATTTTATAAATAAATTCAACATTACTTCTTGGAGAACAATAAAAAAAAAACTTAGACTGAAAATTTTTTCACTGTATTGAATGTCGAATAAGCAGTAATAAAATTAAACGTATATAACCTTTATATAACAGTTTTTTGGCAATGCACCGTGCTCATCATGCTATAAATGGGGCAGGACCTAATATATATATATATATATATACTGAACTCTTAATTCTCTACTCGTTCAACGAAACAGAGCAGAGTTCCACTGTGGGTTAGAACTTAAAAAAATAAAAAAAAACATAAATAAAAATAAACAAAAAATAAAATAAAACAAAAAGTCACCTGGCAAACTCTTCTTCTTGCGCTGCTTTTTAGCTTCTGAAGAGGGGTCGCATGCAAAAGGAAACGCATTAGTAAAAACATACAGAAAAAACACAAGGGTCACACTTTTTTAAAAGTTATATTATGTGGTATAAATTCAAGCCAACACAAAGTATGTGCTAGATATAACTATTTCCAAACATTGACATTTAAATAAATTTCTAAAAAAATAAATATATAAAAAAATAAAAATAAACACAAATTAAACATTCCTAGGGTGTTTCCACAAAAAATTAATATTAATAAGAAAGAACAAAGAAATAATGAATAAAATAAAACAGACTGCCGAATAACTTAATACAAAGTAAAAACTAAAGTTGTTCATAAATTTGTTTGAAATTTTTATTTTGTATCTGGATTTTCAAACAAGCAAACAAATATTTCATCTGGCTGAATAATAATAATAATAAAAGAGAAAAAAAGCAATAACAATTTTTTTCATCTAATATTGCACACAGCTCGAGTTGTCCCAAAAGCAAACTATTTAGCACATTAATATCTATACAAACTGTAAGAGGCTCAAGTCCAATGAAACCTTTCATAAATAAGCAGTAAAAGATAAAAAAACACAGAGCTTTATGCATTCAAATACAACTAAAAATGAGTTCAACATTTTACTTATTAATTATGTACTTTTATTATATCATATTATGTACTTAGTTATTTTTAATTTTATTTTATTTTTTTTATGAATCAATATTATTTATAAGAAAATTTATTTAGTTTTTTAAAGAAGTTTTATGAGAGAGAGGAAAAACTAAAATAAATTTAATAACTGAAGTTAAATTTGCCACAAAAAACATAACAAAATAAAAATCTACAATACATAAAATATATAAAAAAGAACTTATTTACAACCGTAAAAGAAAAGGAGAAATGTGTTTAATCTAATTCTTTTGAGTGAAACAACATTTTATAATATTACTGTACTTATATGCACAACAATATAGTTATCTATAACCACAATCAATACTCATTTACTAAGTACATCTTTTCCATTACAAAACCAAAGAGTAATTAATTAAAACCAAGATATAAATAACATTTTTTTAAAAATCCAATAGAAAAAAATTCAGGAAAAAGTAAACAAGTTTTTTTATACAATATTATGGATAAAAACTGCTTCCACATACTGAAGCAGAAATACTGAACTGAAATAACACATTTATGTATTCTTTATTATTATTATTACAAAATTAAAATAAAAGGTAGTTTCTAAAAATTAAGAAATCTATATCTTTTTCTTTTTGAAAGCATTAGCTATTTCACATGTCTATACTTTTGCACATTTAATAACCGATTGGCTCACTTAACTAATATTCTGAAAGTGTACAGATATTAAGTGCAGCTTAGTTCATTTGGAATCCTAAGCGAGTTGCATTCCTTGTTTGTGTACCTGTACCTTGTTACATCCCTGAACTGCTATGCCTGAATGTGTCATTAATTAAGACCCAATAACAGAATATTGACCAAGAGATAGTATCAAGGAACCATTAGCATTAAAGTATAATTGATAGGCTTAGTCTCAAAATGTCTACCTCCCAGATGGGAAGGCAAGCATTTACCATCTATACCACTCCAACACACGCATTAAAAAACTATAAATGTAAAAATTCATATTATATTTTATCTTTCTAAATATACACATTTTTTTTTATAACACTACATAAAAGGATCATAGTATATAACAAATTTTTTTCAGTTGAGTTCATGTTGTAGTATTAAACATTAGATGTAATAAAACATAAAACAAAGTATAATTATAATATGTATTATTAAAATATATTTTGAAATTAACTTTAGATTTAACTGAACAACTGAGGCACATCTACAACAGCAGATAATATTCCAAATTCTTTTACAAGTGGTGTGGTATTACTCTAAACTTAAAAGAAAGTAAATAATAAAATATAAGAAAAGTTATAATGCAGAGTATGAAATATGAATTAATTAGCTTCATTACTTTTGAGTACAAACTAATCTAAAAATGTGTACTGTTAAACAGAAAATACTGAAGAAATAACAATTTATAAATAGTGCAGTTTAAACTTCATTCATAAAATTATCATAAAGAAAAATATATTTAATCTGAATATTATTTTTAAATTTTTACTATGAAATTATTTCAGTAAATAGTTAAATATGGATTAATGTTTAGGTATGGAAAAAGAGCCGACGACTTTTTATTACTTGATAGTGGTTTATCTGTCTTTTAAACAGACTGTCATGCTTTGGTACATCTATTAGCAGAATCAAAAAAAATGTGAAAATGTTAAATTCATGAACTAATATGTATTACTACATTTCAGTATTATACTCGTACGCATAAAATTTACCCAGGCAGAAGTGAAACAAACAGTATTCACAATATTATTTAACATATTTTCATTTTATCCAGTTTATTACATTACCATTTTCTTAAAATCAATTGCTAATGGATTACTAAAATTATACCAAATTATAGCCATCCCAAGTGTGCATAATCATTCTGTTACAGAGTACTTCCATGTAGTTCATTGATAGAGGTTGTAACTGATCGGTATGAAGTAACAGCAGCTAAACTATTACGATAATACTTGCAAGTAAAACACTCCTAGTTCTGAGATAATCACACTGTAAGGGTTTAATTTCTGCATAATCATGGTGATCAATAATCATGATTTAGATACATATTCAAACTAAATGAAACAGGAGTAAAGAAAGTTTTATTGAAAAAGAAACAAAATAGCAGACTTCCAAACAGAAGTTAAATATTCTAAATTATCACAGAGCTGCAAATTCCAAGTTTTTGTATTCTAGAATATCTTTATTCAATTTCCATCTACGATAAATGCAAGAAAAGTAAATTACCAGATAAATAAAATCACAATTAATCTAAAACATGATCTTCAATGATAAAATTATCAAAATGAATTATTACAGTGGATTGTAGCATAACCAAGCATTATAATATTAAGATGGAACTTGCAAAAAGCAATTAACGTAATAAAAGTAAAATACAAGTTCATAAATTAATAAGTGCTGAATAAAACCAGAAAGTAAAGACTAAAAGAAAATTTAAAATTGAGTTGGGAACAACATTCAGTTAATATCTTCTAAAATATGATTTCATTCGCTGCTATTTTTTAGTAAGTATGAAATAAAAAAGAAGCAAAAAATTGTGGGAACATCAGCCAGGCAAATAGTTGAGAATGATGAGGTATAATAATTCTCTGGGACTTCAGAATTCAAAGTGAACATCGCTTGGAGAACAACATACCAGACATCACTGTAATGGGAGAAAAATGCAATTGGATAATAGAAATTGTTATTCCAGGTGACTGTTGACTCCCAAGAAAAAGAACTTGAAAAAAACACGATACAAGGACTTGAAACCCAATGACTATGAAAAAAGAAGACAACTGTAATAACAATAGCAATAGGCGCCCAAGGAGCTACACCAACAAGCCTCCAAAAGAACTTAGAATTGATTGATATAAAAATTGAAGAAAGTAGCACTTATTGAGACTGTACATATGAAACTGTACACAATATGACTACCTCTGTGATTCCTAGGTCCTTGGTTAGCTCTTGTGTTTCAAAGTTCTAAAACCCATTCAAATAATTTGACTGTGTGTACTAATTTGTATAATCTTGTAATAATAAAAATAAACCAGAAAAATTGTTATAGTGTCATTTTACAGAAATGAAAATGCTTTTGAATAAAATGAATAACTTTAAATTACAAAATTACTTTAACAGCCTACAACAACTTAAAGTAATCTATTGTACTTTTATTTAAGTATAGGTGCAGATAAACAAATAAATTTACTGAAATATATCTCTCGTGCATTATTTATAAGACAAATCAAAATTTTCAATAACTTTACAGTAAACAATCAAAGTTATTAATGACAATTAAAAAATAATACTATTGTAAAATAGATAAAAGAAAAAAAATTATACATAAATGTGTTACTTACAGTGTTATTTATAATAATTTAAAAATAACAATGATCAAGAACAGTGCTATTCATCATTTATTAGTGAATTTAAAGATAAATAATGTAGTTCAAAAGATGAAAATTATTGTAAAAAAACCATCAGATGCATAAACAAAAAAATATAACTAGATATGTGATATAAACAACAAAATAAAAGAGGAAAAAACTGTTTCTAGTATAAAATGAGCGATTAAAAAAATAAAAGATGAAAAAGCTTTGATTATGTTAATAAACTGATTTGTGTATCATAAAAGAACAAAAAAAATCATTGACAAGTCAAAAATATATTATAATCACAAAAAAAAATATGTTTTTAAGATCCGATTACGATTTTAAATTAAGTTGCAATAAATTTATTTGACATCATAATATTACCAAATAAAGGCAATGTAAAAAAATTATAGAGAAAGATCTCTTCATCCTAATTTGGCATACAAAAACTTGAATGAAAAAAAATTGAAAACTTAGTGGTAATATACACAATTTTCTTTTACATAAATTTACTGAGATGTGTTTTATTGATAAGAACTGACTTATTATTAACAAATTTTTCAAGACTCAATGCATCAGAAAACATGTAAATACTTACAAAATAAATAACATAAATTCAATTTAAAAAAATTTTAATAATTAAAACTGAAACAATTTTTACATTTGTTTATATCACATAAAAAAATTAAAAGATAAATATATCTAATAAAATTATATTTGTGTTAAATGCAACACAAATACATTGCAAAACAAAAATTATCAAATTTTATTTTTATATACATAATTTTAAAGTTTTCAGCATATAAAATACATAAATGCAAAAATAAATAACTTCAAATTACCCTGCAAGTGGAATGGGGCTGTTACTTCTAGCATTCACTAGCACAAAAGGTATATTTAAAGGTAATTTTGTACAATGGTATAAAAAATTGGAACTGTTATCACAATAAATTTTAATCAACAATAAAAAGGTGATATAATTAACATTTTTGCAAAAATTTATTTATGATACTAAGATGAAGTAAAATAGCAAATTATATTAAAAATTTTGTCTTTTTGTGAACAGATATTTTTTTAAAATGAAACAACGAAAGAAATGATTGATCTAAAAATAAATGAAATAAATCATCTACAAATGAATGACTCTCAGTTATTTGACTGGGAGTCTCTCTCTTAAGTTTTAACAATTGACTAATTTTAAAATTATTATTATTCACCTGATGAAGCAGAGTGCACTGTGAAAACATTCACATTAGAAAGAGTGAAAAAGGTGTAATTGTGTTTTTAGTTAAAATCACTAATATGTATTACAACAAAATGAAAACTTATTTACAACCGGGTGAGTTATAAAGTGAAACAGTTCCAATATATAAGAAAGTAATGAGCTCTATATGCTCCAATAAATGCCACTAATAGCTCTGTGCGGGCTCAATATATCGACATTTATGTACAAATCTAGTACAAGTCATGCAGGATTGCAGCTTCACATCACGGGCTTTTAATAACCAGTTTTAACTAATTTAAGAATATAATAAAACGAAAATTCATTGGCAATAAGTGCATATAGAATGTATTATGTATTAAAAAAATTAATACATTTAAGAATGCTTGCTGCATTTTAACATATAACTTTTGATATAAATCAATTTTTTAATTAACATAATAAAACCCAAGTAAAATGTGCACACACATATACATTCTTAAAACTGTAAAAATATAAGATTTTTTTCTATTAAAAAAACACAAATTATATAATGTTTTAAGCAAACTTTTGTTATTAGGATAATAAATATTATTATATTTTCTGTTAAGAGCATTATAATTTCTATGTCGAATATTGTCTACATGTCTTAGCTTCATTTTTTTACTGTTTACGCATATCGGAACATCTCCACTTTCAAAACTTATTGCATATCAGTTTTAACAATGGAGTTGTTCTGAAATATATCTACATATAATAAAAGAATGAAGCAAAGAAAGGTAAAGAGTACTCAACATAGAAATTTTAAGTGAATACCTGTTTTTAATAAAAATATATTATGTTTGGCACGTCTTTTGTACAAATTTTTATTTAATATCATACCATTTTGCTTTTAAGTAAATATTTTTGCTAACATCATGATTCATGTTCAATAGCATAAAAAAAAATTGATCATTAAATAATAAGTTTATGATGAACAAATACCGATTAAAAACTAATTAAAAATTAGTTAAATGATCACCAACTATCTGCTGAAGAAGTCAACAGTTTATCAACAACTAACGTATGACTAGTTAAACTCAAAGTTTATCAAATAAAAATTAATATTAAAAAAAAATAAATAAAATTCATAGATCAGTTAACTGTAACTAACAAATACATACATATATACATTTGCCAATGACTGTTAAGTATAAGTTAAAACTGATTATACTAGACTCATATATAACTAGTAAAGTTTATAAATGTTAAGTACTTACCTTTCCTCTTTTTCTTTATCTCAGCTTCTTGCTCGTCAACAGCAGCTCCAAGAAGAGTGAATATAATACCCGCCTGTGAGTTAACTCCTACTGCTGTCACCAGCATTTTTCCACTGCCTTCCATAACATGTGTACCTATTTAACAAATAGAAATTATTATACATCACATTAAGAATGAGTCTATGTAATCATTATCACATCTTTTAGTATTTCTTAACAATGCAAGACTTTTCTTTATTATTATTTTCTTTACATCAGCCTTTATATTCCTCTTCTTCCTTCACCTTTATGTACTAACAGGTTCCATAGTACATTTATAATCTAAGTTTACTGATAACCAAAGTGTGCTCACATTTTTATAAGTGTTAAAAAAAATTTTTAAATATGGCCAATTTAGATTCACTTTCAGTTATAGGGCTTCACACATAATCAATATATTTTACAGAATAGCGGTATAATATTTTACACAAGCATCAATGTAAGTTATTAATATCTAGACTATAAAGAACTCATGTAATATTAAAATATTAGTGATAAAATAAAATCCTGTAAAAGGTAATTTAACTCTATGCTTAACAGTAAACTTCCTGTAACTGTAACTGATCTGGGTTGGCCTTTGTGGTGTGAGCGGTAGCGTCTTGGCTTTACGGTTAGAATCTTGGCCAGACATGTCATTTTCACACACATCATTCATTTTCATCTTCTGATGTAATACCAAACGGTGGCTTGGGGGGGGGGGGCGGTACTCGTTGATTTGTTGAAAATATCCTAAGAGATCCATACAGAGTTAGTTTGTGCAGGATAAATATTCAATGCCTATTTAATATTTCAGAGATGGGTAGGAGCAGAAATAATACATGTAAACAGTTGACTAAGCAAGCAAGTTAAAACAAATAACTATGTTTTTTTTTTTTAATTTTTTTTTTGTCTTCAGTCATTTGACTGGTTTGATGCAGCTCTCCAAGATTCCCTATCCAGT
>JAAAKQ030039131.1:2323-16807 GCA_010016005.3 Zanna intricata
TGTGTGTGTGTGTGTGTGTGTTTCAAACAATTTTACCAAATGTATTAAATTTTATGAATTGAGTTGGATTTTGTCTTTAGGTAATCCATAGATTTTTATTATTGTTGTATAATATCAATTTTCTAAAAAGAACTGATATGAAAAATCTCATTTAATTTTTAAAATAGAGTTTTTAGCCTGCAAGTAAAATTTTCCTATTATGTTAGAAGTTGTTTAAAATATGATGTTATGAGATTATCAGAGTCAAAACTTACAATTTTCATTTTCTACCAAAAATAATAAATAATTGGGTCATTTATAAACCTAAAAGGTTATAAGAGATAATTGATAAAGAATATATAAAAACAAGTAATGTTAAACTATGTAAATTCTTTGTTTAATTTTTTGCAGATCTGGAACTTCATTTAGTCTCAAAATCTAAATTTAATCTTATTATTCAAAAAGTCTCATTTTTATGTTGATATATGAATTGTGATCAAAAATTTTAGCTCTTTCGAAGACAAAATGTGTTTTGGGAACAAAATTGAAAACTGGTGAAGAGAATTAACAGTTATATTAAATATTTAATATTTTGACTGTCGTTCTCTTCAAAACAGTCTTATTGTACAATAATACTCTGCTCCCAGCATTTCTTTCACAGTTTAATAGCTGTGAGGAGTTCTTTTCTTTAAGCATATCAAACAACTTTTGTGAATAATGCTGGATCTTTTATTTTGTTCAAAATATGATCTGTCGCCTTACTATTCATCTTAGGAAGGAAAAGAAGTCATAGGGGGCAGTTTTAGCTAGATGGGGAATGTAAGTAACTGACATCTAATTTTAGTTGAAAAACCTAATGTTTTGTTAACTGTGGAGATGAGTACACAGTTGAAAATAGTGTTCTATAGATAGGAACACAGTTGTAGTTGGAACACCCAATTCCTCTGATGCTGCAGTTCAGATTGTTTGCATCAAATACCTTTACTCAGGCATCTTAGAACATTTGACTAAAAATTGACACTTGACAAGAGTCACTTGTCTGACTCTTGAGAATAAATTTCAGTGCATAATCTCACAAATGGCAAAAACTCAAAGAGAATGGTTTTGGTCACTCTTCTGACCTGCCTCATTTTCTATAAGTCTTGAAGAGTGTGAGCTTTTACATGGCAAAGACTATTACTTTGTCTGGATCACAGCCATAGTCCCAAATTTTGTTGTCAGTGATAATCTTTGAAGTTAAAAGTTTGATCGTTATTGTCCAAATTTTTGACGATGCCCCAGCAAACCTTACAGATTCTAGTCATCCAATAAAGAATTGTTTTATACAATGTCTGTTTCATATTGTAATGTTATGACATACAGTTTATTTTGGTATTACTAGAATTGTTTAAAATGGAAGTGTAATTTTTAATAGATTTTAATTATATTAATATCCTTCTGATCCTTTTAACATGATCATTATTAATTTAATTAGTATTAATTAGATTGTATTTAAAATAATATTTGAAAACCATGTTTGTTACACCACTGGAAGTATAAACTTATATAACAACCAAAACATTGAAAATTTTAATATAGAAATCATCTTTCTTCTGATTATTTGTTGTCCATAGAATTGTGTATAAATTAGATAATATAATAACTCTGAATTAACTGTGATTTAATATATGCAATCATTGTACTTGTTAAATTTTTTTTTAAATGTGAACAGCACTGGTACTTTATATTATTCAACAAAGTAAGCAAACTATTGAGGCACAGTAGGGTGGAGTTCTCTCTTGATCTGTTAGGGCATCCTAATTCCTATCTTGGGATTTGAAAAAAAAAATCAACAAGTAACACCTCCAATTAAAGCCAGGCCTCCTACTACTTAAATCTAAAAATCTACTAAAACTAATTTTGTTAAGCATAATTTAAAAAAGATATTAAATAACTATTGCAAGATATTCATTTTTAGTTATGCATTTATTTTTTCACAATTTATCCCATTACTGTTAACAGATTTTCAGGCATGTGGAGAATTTTTAAGTTGCTGAAAAATTATTTTACATTGAAGGTTTTGAAATGAATAGTGTGATACTAATTATTATTGTAATAATATGCATAAAATTATTTTTAACATAAAATTTACAAAATTAATAATACAATATAATTATTTATAAACTGTTTATTGTTTAATTACTTTAGTAAAACTATCATCATTTGTTAGTAAATAATTTGTGTTATATAAATTGCTATAATTCAAGGGTTTGAAAATCCTTATTAGGCATAATTAAAGAATAAAACATTTTTAAAATTTTATTGTCATAATTAAACAGATTTTTTACATGTATCTCTTGAACATTGTAAGCAATAAATAGACTTCTGTAACATTTAGTTTCAACTTTATGTGGCCCATTATAACTATTGTGCGGTATTAAAAAAATGCTTAAAAATTACATATGTTACTCTGGATAAAAATTACAATTTTCTTCATATTTGTTTGGATACTTTTGTTTTTAAATAATAGCAATTTTATTTCTAAAACTATAGCAAACTTGTTTAACATTTCATTTTCATTATCCTGCTGATATAAAATCAAATAGCTACTTCATACTGAATAAACATTTTCCATTTTTTGTTAAAATAAAAAGCTATAAGCCTTTGTAATAGTAGTCTTCGTAATAAATATTCTGCTGTAAGCTGATAGCAAAAGTTACCTATGAGTTACTGTTCATTTTTCATGAATTATTTGTTATTAACTATTAGTGATGAGATGCCATCTTTTATCTATTGTTTACTTAAATTCAGATTAAAAACATAATTTTCTCATTTTCATAGGCCAGGTTTTATTTTTACTTGTATATAGCAATGGAAACATCTGTAATTTTTGGGCGATAATAACGCTTCAGCGTTGTTCATCCTCAAATAAAAAAAATCCTGTAATTTTGTGTTGATTGTTGATACTTAATGCATTAAAAAATTAGAAGTGGATTATTCTGTTTATCTAAATCCTTGCTCCATAAAATAAATATACTCAAAAATCCAGTTAGTAAATTTGAAGTAACGGTGTAATATTGTGTCTGTTTTGTGAAAGTCATCCTGAAATTAGGATTATAGTAAATGTGTAGAATGGAGTGGAACATCTCGGCTACAAAGAGGTACACTGTAGAATGTTTCCTTATTCATATCTACCTTATAATTGATGCTGGTTGGTATGTGCAAATGTGATGTTTATAATGAATGAATATTGCTGATGGAGTTCATTCACAGTACTAAATTTTTAACTCAAAAAGAGAAACTCTAGTTACAACAATAATAATAGATATTCAACTTTTTATTATATAATTATAGTGAACTTTTCAAAAAGTAAGAAAGATTTTGTAATAACTACATGAAATTGAATGAACCATTTGAATTGTCCTTATAAATGACCTAATCATAGTTTTAAGTCTGACTTGAAAATGTACAGACAAATTTTAGTTATGTCAGAAGATAGTAATTTACAAAGGATCTTATCTATTATTAATAAACTAAGTCAAATTTAATTTTTTGTAATCTTTAGAATAGAATTAAGTTTTGTTTACTTTGTGCGAGTTTATTTTAATTTTCATGTTTTGGTAAGATATAACCAACAATTATTTGGAAGGTATATTTAATTACATTTAAAGTATTTTAATTATAACAGGAAAATTATTTTATAAAATATGAAAAAAGGCTTGTTTTAGATTTATGATTTATACTAAGGCTAAAACAAGAAAAATCCCAGTAAGTACTGAACTAATATTTCTAATAATTACTACTGTGATAGTCTTAGGCTCCATCATGACAGGAGATAAAACATAAGTGTCTATTCATCTTATTAAAAGCTATTGACAACCAGAGTAATAACTTTCTGTTTCTTGTTTGGAAAGAATTTTAAAACATCAACCTTATCCCCTAAGACCAAAGAGCTTTTCTTTCTTTTTTTTTTTTTAACTATACTTCAGGATTATTATAAATTATATGAAGGCCTAAAAAGACTTAGAACAGCAGAAAAAGAAAACCAGCATATTTTATATCCTTGCGTCATGATATTGAAGTCACTGCACATAGGAGATGACCTGTAGTTGTTGCAAAAATTTGTGCAGAAAAATTTAGAGTTTACAGTTCCAAATTTGTTTCAAGTTATTTCAGTTTGATTTTTTGAACATAATAGCAATGAGGTTCATGATGAATCATAATAAAAAGTAAAAACTTAAATTCCTTGTCTAGATTCAACTCCTAAGAGTAGAGGTCTATGGTAAAAAGAAAAACTTATATTCAAATTGAAAAAATGCATTAATAATGTGTGTTCTTGAAATGAAAACCTGGATTTGTGTAAATTATAACCAATGTATTTGAACTGTGTATTGGGTATTGTTAATTTTACTATTACAAATTATAGCCTAGATCCTGCTGTTTCATTTACTGATCTTTATTTGTCATTCTCTTTTAAAATACATTTATGATAATTTATAATAAATGCAGTCATTGCTTATCTAGCAATTTTTAAAAAAAGAACATTACCTGATATGAATAATTCTGTCTGAATACTTTATAGTTTACTGTGTGTATTATTCATATATTTGTGTTGTATCATGAACAAGTTTACAAAAGGTTTATAGTAATAAGAAACATATTCAAGGAATGAAAATTTATGAAAAGGTTTTAGAAAAATTTATTTTGATAAAAATAAAACTGATTAATATACTATACCTTTGATGTGAGGTGGATGAGATTATTTTATTCTCTTAGTGAAAAAAACAATGTTGTTATCTTCTTCCCCTTAGAGAAGTCTGCAGCTTTTATCTGTCATTAACTCATTCACTTCGAGATACCTGTAATGACTGATGAGATGATGTTAAATTGTATGACATAATGTTTACCACTTCACTTATTGGCAAGAAGTATGAGATGGCAGTTATTTCAGAAATTAATTAATCATGGTTTCATTTAAAGTGCTTATTGGAAAAGATAGTTTGTTGAAATTTTTATTATACTCCACATTATGTATTATATATTAAAATAATTTTATTCTGTTCTCAATAAAAATGTCATAAGTTCATTAAATAATTCCTTATTTACTGTTTTTAACTCTACATTATTTTGTATCAAATGACTAGAAATATTGAATAAATATATTTTGTGGCAGTGAAGAATTTTTATTAAGCTTCATTTATACATTTTATTCCTAGATTGTCATAAGAAAAGGGTTTTTTTAATGATATCTATATAAAACATCAACTTCTAAAGAAAGAATATCTCAAATTATTACAAATCTCATCAAATATCAATGCTGATTGCCAGATCAAAGCTCCTGAGTTCAATTCTATTAGATCTAGAGTTTTATGGGATAAAACTTATTCGTGTAGTCTCTAGACTTGTAAAAAAAGGTTATAAAAAAAAAACTGCTCTAGTAATTATATTGCTTTACCTTCAAGAGTTTTTATTCATAGATTTTTTAATGACCATGTGAGGACAGCTTACTTTTTGGATATAAATGTGTGAAGACAACTGATTGATTGGCTTGTTGAGAAGACCTGGATATTTTTTATGATGTACATTTTAAAGAGGAGGATGATATCAGTAATCACAATAGAAAAAAAATTCTCTAGAAAAAGCAAGTACATATTAACAAAACAAAAAGTAAAAATTTATAATTATTATCAACAGTATTTACAATTTTTAAATGTCATCTATATCAGGTAACTAATAAAATTGTAATGCTGCAATCATTGTACACACTATTTGTTACTCGTATTCTTGTTAAAGGATTTGTGTGGTAGTTTAAGAGTTTATTTTATGCTTGCACTATTTAAAGTAAGCAATCATATCAATCTTAATACTGTAATAGGCTTGTATTCTTTCCTTTGTATTGGTAATAAATTGTTTTGTTAGTTTTAGGGTAAGTTCAATTTTTCCTTTTGAAGTTGAAAAGAATTGAAGCTAGTGGTTAGCTTGATAATTTTAGAACATCAATTAGACCTGTATCATGAATCATATTGCCATACTACCACTATTTATCTGTAAGAGGATATGTATATTAGATTCTTTTACATTAGATTTAATCACAAGAAAAGTAAAGCAGGTAGTAGACTGCGTTTTATATAAAATAAATGAAATGATATACTTTTAAATGTAATCATGAACTGATATATAATATACTGTTGGGTAAATTCCTGATTTCATTTTTCAGTTTGTAATTTACTTCAGAATGTCAGCTGAAGTTCTTAACATTCTTTGTATTAATGTAATTGAACATACATCATGTTTGAAGCCAGTAATTAAGTTGTTTTTGCTGTGTTTTCCATATCAGTGTATTATATCATTTTGTAACTGTAACAATTTTTTGATTTTACACAATGACTACAATATGAAATAAAGCATCACTGGATGATCTGATTACTAATTTTTTCAATTTGTTGTATCAATATTCACTCTTCTATGAGTATGTTTTCCATTCAGATTGTGTTCTGTGAAATAAGTAATGAATGATATGTTACTAAAAATGTTTAAATGTTGTAATATTTAGCTTTTTAGTAAACCAAAAACTTTCTTTTGTGAAAAAATAAAATAAATAGTGCTCAAAAATTAGAATTTCTAAAACAATTACTGTGAGTTCAGCATCTTCAGATTATGAAATAAAAAAGAGTGCAATAATGTTTGTAGTTTTAAACATCCTGATTAGGTTTTGGAAACTGATACAATATAAAAACCACTTTTTTAGACAAGGAAACTATAATCTTATTTAATTATTTTAATGTGCACTTAGATGTGAGCATTGAACAGTTCCTAATTTTATTAAATATTGGTTTAATTTTTTTTTTCTTATTTTCGTATATGATTCAGTGATGTGTGCTAAAGTTATTACATCAGATTTACTGCATTTGTTCATCCACACCATACTATGTGAAAAAGTGATTTAGATGTGGTTGCATAATCCCTAACTAAAATTTGTTTTGAAACTAATTTAAATTAGTTTAGTTGATAGTAATAAAAAAATAGATATCAGTCGATGAATTCATACATAAAGAAAGTCCAATATTGTTAAAAAGGGTTGGTTACACAAAAAGTATCTTGTAAAAAATATAAATACATATACACATTTATTGAATTTTACTTGAAATCATAAGTTTTTTCTTAACTACTTTTCTATAATTTAATGTTACAGATCAGCAAATATACTTGGAAATGACTTTTTTTAAATATATCTGTGTAGCATTTCATATTAATATTTATACAAATGAAGTGTACTCATGGATTTTTATATAGGTTTAATGTAATAGCTTAAAAATATTTTTTATTTTTTTAACCATGTAGGTAGGTATATGTATTGTTTTTGTTAGTTCTTCAGGATCATTCATAATTATATTTTGTAGTCTGTATAAATTAAGAAAGTATAATCTTATAGTCAGTCTAGTCTTGTATCGCTTAAACCATACATTTTTACAATTTGTGAAACTGAAATTTGGCTGTTCATACAAAACATATTTTCAAAACCTAAAATATTCATCTTTATCATTTTTTAATCCATAAAAATAATTTTACTGCTACTGAGTAAAAATTAATTTTGACTTTTTATAGAACTTTCTAACCAACATGACCAGGCATGTCAGTATATGGTACAGTATTTGTCAGTGTTTAGTAGATTACATCACTGCTATTTGACTGTATCTTCATTTATTTTTTTCATACCAACTAAAAGTGTTCAAGTATGTCTTATGAACAGTCTGCCCCTTTTTTAGTATTAAAAATCATTACACTTAAGAAGCACAACTATATGAGAATTTCTTTATATTCTTGTCAACAACTGACCATAATAATACCCTTCTCAAACTTCTAGTTTGTAATTTTGCTTAAAAATCATTATAATTCAATCCAATATAATTTTATATCAACTTTTAATAAATCTTTTATTCTTGATATGTTTCAGCTTGCTGGAATATTTGAAATTGTCCATTTATTCATCCTTGAATAATCTATTTATACATTCACTTTTTGTTTATAAAGAGTATTTTTTATGCCAGACTTTGTGCCTTAATTTTGTGTGTATTTCTGTAGTCATTTTTACAGTATTATATTTACATAATTAAACCTCCTTTATCTTTGCACATTCATAAAAATCTGTCCTGATATCAGTATAAAGATCTTTTTTAATTTTTTTTTGTGACTGGTTTGTTTCCTAGTATTCTAAATATGAAATCTCCTACATTACACTCACTTTTACCTTGTCAGATTATCTTAATTCAGATTATTTCACTGTTATGAACTGTATTTTCAGTTTTGTAGGCTGTTGAATGGAGTGATTTTAGTTTCTTATTTTTTTTTTTTAATATTCTTTAAATTAGTGTGTTTCTTAAATCCTTTACAGAGTATTTTTATGAAATTTTAACTATTTTATCAAAATTAACTAATGCTAGATCATCATGACCTTGTATGATGAGAGCTGACAAACAGTAGTAGATTTTACCCTTTAACAAATTGCGAGATCCTCAACAAATTGAATTCATTATAATTGGCAGCAAATAAGTGAGAAGTTATTGTAAGATAATCATTCTGAAATTTACTTCTACTTTCTCTTTATTAGAAATATTATTCTATAATTAGTTATTTTATTGATGTGATTTGTAGTATAAAATGACAACTTTGTTAATATTATGCTGAAAAAAAATTGCTGTTACCAGAGTATGTTCAAATGTATAGGACTTGTACATATTTATTTTGTGTATCTAAATTAAAAATTGTTGTGATTACTCAAAAGATGTAAGTTAAATTGAAAACTTTCCAAACATTGCAAAATTATGCAAAGAATACTAAATTTATTGTTATAATATAAGAAAGGATTGTATTTTTAAAATTCACTGAGTATTATACATATCTTTCCTAATTAGTTTTGACAGTATTGTAAAGACAGTTTATCTCTGCATGTTGTGTACAGTATAATGTCTTATAAAGCGAAGATTGTTATTGATATCATTCATGTATAGGTTTTAATTTTGTATAAATGCATACAGAGTAATATTTATTTGCCATTATTCTTTCCCATATTGGGAATAGAGAGAGAGAGAGACTGTATATAATATATATATACATATGTATATACGTGGTGTAACATAATTACTTAATGGTATATCCATAAAGATGATATTTGTTCAACCAGAATATATGATAGAAGTGCGATAAAATATTGTGAAATGTACAATAAGATAAGTAGTTAATACAATTAATTTTTGTGTAACTCTTAGCTTTGTATTATAATTGGCCTGGTACTTGTATATAATAAACTTGTTTTTTAGTATTTATTTATTAATTACCTCTGTATTTATATTGACTTCCTGTTAATATTATCCACTTCCTTTACATTTTCAAATCTGAAGAAAATAAGAAACACAGTACCAGTGTTTGATACCCACTAGCATTTTCAAGTAACTGATATTGATACATAATGATATAATCTTAATAGTCATTTCTTATCGCTAGATGTACAAATTGAGAATTAAAGAGTTGCTCCTCTGCTGTTTCTTCCCACTGTTGATCATAGCAGTTAACAGTTGCCAAAGTATATGAAATAGTGTTGCTGAATTTTCCCAGAATTTGCCTAGAGCTTAAAATTTAACATTTTCTTTAAATAAAGTTGAAACTAAAGAATGTATGATATAATTTATTTTATTTTTGAAAAATGTATTTGATTTTGAAAAACATAGTTAAACACTTAAGATTTTTTTAAAAAGTAAAACTGATTTCAGAAAAAACTCTCCTATAAAAACTAAAAAATATGTTATTTGTCCAATGTTTTCATTCAATTTTGACTTTAGAGATACTGTTAAGTTAAAAATAACTACCTGTAATTTACTAACTCTTAAATAGGGAATAACATCAAAATTTAAAGGAAAATTAAAAAAGTATTCATTATTACTTTTATTTTGGTTTAAATTTTGGATAGGCCAACAAAAACACTGTCAAATGAAAAACTGTTTACAAGAAGGAACCTTCTTAAAATAGGAAATGGCTTACAAAAAAAAAACCATTGTATAGAGATCACCATGACAGAGACTCATTGGAATGTGTGCAATGTGCATCTTTTAGTGTGTTTTGATAAGAAAAGAAAGCAAAGAATTTACATGAAAAGACTTTTTGTAAGCGTGAGGTAAAGCTGTGGGATCCAAGAATATGTATCATTTATATCATAAATTTTCCAGCTGATTCATTGAAGTTTCATTGAAAATACTTGACTCGCAAACTATTTACCATTATATTATAAATCTTTTGCTAGCAGCTTTACTCGCATAGATTTTGGATTTGTATCTATAATAAGTCTTCAAAAGAAACATTAGATTTTTGTTAAAATTCTACTTTAATTTATTAGTGAATGTTTCACTGGATATATTGGAAAATTGGTCTATTTAAGTTTAAATTGGCAAGTGACAGAGGGACAAAAAATATCTTAAATCATTTGTACTGAAATGTATTTTTTCATTATAAAAACCTCCACTTAAGTTATGTGAGAAAAAAACTTGCATCAAGAGTATCAAATGTTTCTATAAATTAAAAATAAAACAATCATCAAAAGTCATCTATTTAATTAGTGAGCATTAAAAAATATATGGAAGAATTGGGAACTCGTACTTTTATTTATCTGAAAGAGAACATATACAAATTGTACTTAATTTCTTTCTACAGCAGTGGTTGACTTAGGCAGTAAGGTATCCAAGAGCTTGTTACAACAGAACAAGTATATTATAGTAATCAAAGAATTATGCATAAAAATTCATTTATTTTAATACATCTGTGGTTACAAAAAAAACAAAATATAAATTAGTTATTATACAGTATAATTAAGTCAGTAAAATGAATACAATTAAAATCAAATATTATTCCTGTTTGCTCTTAAATAAATTAAAAAAAGCAGTTTTTGGTTTTCAAGTTTTAACATTTCATGTAATAATAAAAGTTAGTTATGTAATTACCTTGAAGTGATTCTGTTTGCTTTCAGAATATTTTACTAGAGAATAGAAATGCATCAGGTTAGCCTAGTAGTAAATAAAACTCATCACAAAATAAGCTGATTTTTGAAGTCGATAATTCTAAGGATTGAGTACTTATAAAGACAATATGGATTTGAATGCCAATGTTCTTGGGTGGTTTTTTTTTATCAATGAGTTGCGAAGGAATCCCAGTTACATACTTCCCTTGGGGAAGTGTCAGACTCATAATATCAGGCTAAAACCCGGGCAAAGCAGGTTCCGTAAAGATGTTAAATTAAGTGTGTGTAATGACTTGCTCCCTACCGACTAAATCTCCTCTAACCTCCCTTCGTCATCCTGAGACCAGATCCTGCAATTAAGCAATACTCAGTCTGGGGGGTGCCTTTGGATTCAGGAAATCTGGAGTCCCAGTGCCTCATCATCACCATCCATCCGCACAAGCAGAGTGACAATTCAGCAGAGAGCTATCAGTCACCCTGTCCCGCTCCAGTCTTTTTTTTCACCACAGCCATGATGGAGTTTCTCCTGTGTTGGCATAAAGCCAATCCCAATAGTGTTTTTTGTTTTTTTTTTTTCATCATCTACCTTTAGCCATATTTTGATTGTAACAAATGTAGTAACAGCCCCATGGACTTCTTCACTTCTCAACATGGATGTTATTAGATTTTCAAATGTAAATCCAGTTATCCCAGCTCATTCTATGAGTGTCCCAAGTAGGGTAATCAAACATCAATGCTTGGGTGACTCAACTGTGTTAACAGAACACATGCATTCTGGCGTATATCTCTTTTACCAGTCCGATATGAATATTGTGCAAATGTCCCATGTCCTGTAAATGCTTGTGTAAGGTAAAAATTTATTTCACCATGTCTTCTATCGTACCAGTTGTCTAAATTCTGGATAAGTTGTTTCGATCATTGTACCTTACCATCTTCACGCCAATGAAGGCAAAGTTCAGCTTGCACTTCTGTCCTGTCTCTGCCATCATACCAGACCTTATATTCTGCTATCAACAAGTTTATTGGTGTGTTGATGACAACACACATATTCTGCTTCATACAACACAGTACAATAAGCAGAGACGACTCCTAGCAGCGATTTTTTATGCACCCCCTGTAGTTTATTAAGATTTTTCTTTCTTGTTAGTGCACCACACCAAGCTGGTGCTGAATATAGCATGACAGAGGTTATTGCAAATGATATTAATCTATGCTTACACGCACGAGGTGTGGTCCGAAACGTCATTACAGATCTCAGTGATTACATCTGTCCTCAGCTTTTTCACTTCCGATTCTATACAACCCCAAAATAGTGTTCATGTTCACTAAAGGTGCATGATCTAAGTATTTAATTAATCTTTTGGAACTAAGCTGATCTCCAGTCCTGAATTCTACTGAACCAATACATCTTCTACCTGAGAGTTATGTACTAACATTTTCTTGATGCCAATTCTAATCACTGTTCAGCCACGCCAGTCATGTATTGATCAAATCTAAGGCCTCATTACCTCTTACTTCGATGTCCTATTCTGGTTTTCCTTCTACCAAAAGGATTAAATCGTTCACACATGCGATCGCTTCAGTATTTGTAGGCAACCCCATCATACCTCATCATAAACTATGGACCAGAGTATTGGGCCTAATACAGACCCTTAGTGGTTGGGTTTTAATTAACCAAATACCTCTGGAGTGGTCAACCTGAGTCTGTTCCAAACTATGTTTACCAGTACATTTACACTTGCATTGCATGATGTCAGAGCTGGTAGTGGTAATTGCATTGACCTATACATACCCAGATCCAGCAATAGCTGGAAACTTGTTGGAGAAAACAAATGTAGAAAAGAAAAAGCTATTAAATGTACAAGCATCCTTTGAAAAAGCTGATCACATTTTCTGGTATTTACTTAGAGCCTAAATTTTAATCCCTTACCAGAAGACAAAAAATTTTACATGTTTTTTTACTGTTCTAGTTGAAATACTAATAAATAATTTTTATTCTAGATTGTTAAACTAGTAAAAGACAACATTATTCTAAATTCATCATGTTCTAAGACACAGTTTCTCATCCTGAGGGTTATGAAATTAGCACAACTTTACATGTAAACAATAATGAAATTATTCTATGAAAAAAAAAATCATTTATTATAAATATTTTACTTACATTTACACATTTAAAAAAAAATAAATTGATGTGATGGTTGCATTTGTTTTTATTTAAAATTTTCTCCATAAGTGGATCTATTTTAGAAATACACAAAAGCATATTCTTTTAAAGTGATAAAAGATTATAACTATGTTTAGTTTTTACTGCTACCATAGTCGAAAAACCTCCTTAACAGAGTTAAGATATGGGGAAAAAGATTAATATTTTCAATGCTTCTACCACCTAATTTCCATATTCAGTTTGACGAGCAAGCCAAAACTATCTAAATCTTAAGATGTGAATTGTTTTAATGTTTCAACACACATTTCTCTGATCTGATTTATAATTTCAACCAATAACTTAGCAGCTGCAACAATGTTTTCACTAAGTTGATTCAGTACCCATCTCTTCAAGAAATCATTTTTATCTTCTGGGAAAGTCTCCACCAACTGAATTCTTACCTCATGCAAATGAATCTTCATGCTACCTAAACTGTGGTAAATAATAATAGTGGGTTCATCCAAATTTTTCTCAGTATAATCAGAACCGAGTGAAAACAAAACAAATTTTTGCTTTTGAAGGTGAAAAATCCAGATGAAAGCATGAACTTTCTCTCATTAATAAAATATTTTTATCACGTCCTTGCAAATTCATTGTCAAATCATTTAAATGCAAAAAAACAAATAAGCCAACAGCAACTATACTCATAGTCCAGTCATCAACAGTACAATATCGTTTTAACTAGCAATTTTGGAAATCAACACCGATTTTCATAAAAATTTGGGTTTAAGCTCTACTTCAAAATCTACCCTGTGCCGGATCGGGATTTTTATTTTTTAGGGTGAAAACTACCCCTTATTGCAAAAGATTTTAAAATCATAGGTTACAGCATGTAGTTGCTTAAAATAATGTTAAAATGAATTATTTGTAGGTCTCTTGACAAACGTGAACAAGATATATCATTAACCAGAAAGATTCAACCCTTGTAAATCATCCCCTGATAGTAGTAATTTTCAAAACTAGTTTTAAAGATATTATAACTTAAAAGTGCAACATATTAAATTTAAATTATTGTACTTTAGTTGAATGAAATACATTATTTTCTCAGACGTTTCAACCCTAATAAATTGAAAAATATTGAATTTTTCAATATTGAAAAATATTTTTAAAAAGCCTTTTTACAATTTGAAATGATTCAAAAGTGCATTTATATCAAATACTTACCATTTTACAATTATAATTATTTTACTTTGCTAGTAAAATAAAATAATTATATGTTTAACCGCCTGTTCAACCCTTATAAATCATCCCCTGAGTATATTAATTGTTAAAAAATAATTTCAATGATTTTTTTACAATTAGAAATGATTTAAAAGTG
>JAAAKQ030039164.1:0-16807 GCA_010016005.3 Zanna intricata
AGATGAACGAATTGTAGCGTGTGTGAAAAATGCCATGCCTGACCGGGATTCGAACCCGGGACCTTCCGGATGAAAAAATAATAATTTCTATCTATATTTTGGTCATATTTAAACTCATTTCAAGTTTTATTAATTGCTTGCATGGTTCTAAATACTGTTAAAATATTAATAAAAAGATCATCATAATATACATGCCTCTCATTCAGTTTTTAATTTTAAAAAATATTGAAAAACTATTTAAAACAGAAAAATGAGACTTTTATCCACCCCCCTGAAAAAAAAGGTAATGAATTTTTGAAAAAAAAAAACTGTACATTATACAATATATATATATATACTACAAAATATTTTTTTGCCTGTATAGGTAAAACTCTGATTCATTTCAATGAATAATTTCATCTGTCTGAAGTAATGTTAATAGATATTCTAAATAATTGTTGAAATCAGTGAGAAAAAATTCTGAAAAATGACATAATAGTTGTTTTATGCAAGGCCTATATCTTTTAGATCACCTATAAGAAATACAGAGTATGACAAGAATATATGTACAAAATAAATTAATTAAGGAGCAGAATTAGAGATTTCTTATAGCTTTTGATCTGAAAAATCGAACAAATAGCTCGCATAACCGTATCTGCAGTAATTTTTGAAAAATCTGGGGTGAAGACCAATAAGTTAGCACAAAAAATTCCTTTTTTTTTTATGTCTGACATACAATAACTTTGTGAAATTGTAAAACTTATAAACAAAATTTGTAGACAATTTAATTCTGAACAAAATGGTGAAGATAACTTGAATATAACAAAGACAGGTTAGAAAAATTCAAATCTTATTTAGAAACAGTACTAGACCTAAGTGCATCATTATATGTACCAGTTTATATTAAATGTACAAAATTTTTCAACATGTTTCTTGGTGTGTTTCTGTTGCTCTTTTTAGTTCTTCGGGGTTGTCCTTAAGTTGCTCAACCATAATGCAAACAATTAATTTCTCATGAGAATGCATTTTTGTTTTGTATACAATACTTTTCATACATCCCCAAATGCAGTAATCTAAAAGTATTAGATCAGGTGATCTTGGTGGCCAGGTATGTGGACCTCCATGACTAATCAATTTCTCAAGTAAATGGAAACGATACAAGAGAAGTGAGTAGGTGCGCCATTGTTAAGAAGTATACTTTGCTAGAGAAACATCTTCAGGCAACTGAAGAAATTCTTCTTGAAGAAAGTGCAAATAGACCTCAGCATTTAAGCGGCCAGATAATATGAATGGTACAAACAGCTGATTGTGAAGAAGGCCGCACCATACATTGACATTAAATCAGTGTTGAAAATTTCCTTCTACCATTTCATGAGGATTTATTTCTGCCCATCTAAGCTCACTGGGTAAGTTGATATTCATCTCGAGTGAAATTTGCATAGTCAGTAAACAAAACATATTTGTAAAGTTGTCGATTTGTATTCCACCAGTTGCAGAACTCCAAGCAAAGCAGACCATCGTCTGGGTGTAGATGTTGAACTGGCTGTTTATGATAAGGATAAAACTTGTTTTGTTTAAGTGTCCTCCAAAACATCGAATATGAAACTGTGATCCACTTAGAAAGATGTTGTGTACTGTCAACTGGGCCAAGCTGAACTGTATCAATAACAATTTCATCAAGAGCGTTGTGTTAAACAGATCATTCGTAGCTGGTATGAATACTAGGTAATGAATCTGATTGCAAAACATTTCTTTAATTGTTTTGAGGTCTGGAATCCTGCGATTTGGAATGTGAATTTCATATTCTACTACAGCAGCTATAGCATTACCATTACACACACCCAAAATGAATAAGCATATAAGCATATTCCTCTATTGTAAATAGGTACGGCATTAGTTCAATGGAAAACTGATCACATTCAAAGTAAAATTCACAGAAAAACTTTACTAACAACAGCACAGTTCACAGTAGCCAATATAGTTAATGTACCTTACAAAATGATTTAAAAACTAGCACAATATTGTGCATTATTGACCAGTTGTTATTTTATTGCCAACTTTGAAATAATAATCTTTTATATAATTTATTGTGTTTCTGTTATTAATAAAAAAATGTTTAGTGTGTTAATAATTAATTGTCGTGGAATTTCCAGTTTTATAATCTTTTGACAGTAAATTATATTTTTACAAATTTTTCACACCAAGAAAATAAACTAGTCTTTGTTTACATTAAATAAGTACTTATCTGAGAAAATAGTAATGTACTGTAACAATTTATTCAGAATTAAATTCTATACAAGTTTTGTTTAAAGGTTTAGTGTGTTTATTACCCATTTAACAAAGTTATTGTATGTCAATCATAAAAAGGAGTTTTTTTATCACAACTTATTGGTTTTCACCCTATATTTCTCAAAACTATAACAGATACTGCTCTGGGACCTATCTTATTCAATTTTTCAGGACAAAAACCATTAAAAAACACTAAGTCTCCACCTTAAATTAACATCCTAAAAATTTCATTTCAACCTAAATTATTTCCTTTCAAATAACCTAATTATATCTAATTCATTTATAATTTTTGGACATAAACTCCTTAAACTTTAATATTATGAATTACATGTTAATTATAGGAGTTTAATAAAAATGTTAGTAAAGTTTTGCCAGTTATAACAAAATTATGGTTGTAATGTAAAATATAATTTTCATAGAAACTGCTATTTTGAAACATCTAAAACTTTTTTTTTTTTTTTATAACTACATGTGCTTTTAGCGATGATGACAAGGAAATCACTGGTCCATTCATTGTGACAAATTAGCGATATCAAGTGATTATATAAAACTATTTTCTATAAATCTAAGGAAGGAAAAACCCTTAATGGCTCTATTCCTGCCTAGATACTCCTTGTGTTTGTAGCTATGTTCCATTATTTAATAACTATAAAAATATTTCCAAAATAATCACATATACAGAACTAGTAAAAATAATTTATATACAGTATGACAATGTGAGTAATAATTCATTATTGAAAATAATTAATTAATAAGTACACAGACGTTTTTTTTATTCAAAGCAAATATAAATATATGTAATTCAATTCTGAAAAAAGTTGTATGCTGCTTTTAGCTGCTGAAATTTGGTAACATTGATTTCATTACTGTGATGTATACACACATTATAAAGACATAATAAACTAAATAATACAACTTGCCTGAATGTAGTCATAAGTTGTGATCAACCAACATATTAAAACAATTTTTTTTTTAAACTTATAAAAGAAACACAAGAAACATATATTTTGTAGGACATACTGGTTGGTAAGAAGCTAATTTACTCCTTCGGAAAGTAAATGGAGCTTCTTCAACTGGAGGTGAAGTAGGTGATACAGGCAGAACCCCAGGCAGTGTTCCATCATCATCACCAGATGATACAATACCACCAACATCAGGAATACTGGCCATACTTCCTGATATTTTATGTTTTCTTTTCTTGTACTGACGTTTTTCTTTCCGTGGTACCAAGTCCTCCTACAAAAAAAGTAATATTATATAAACTTTAAACTTAAAGTAATAAATGAGAATCTGAATAGTATTATAAATCATACTGTACTGTCTAACAGCAGTATACTATGGGTAGAGTAACCAGTATGGTTCCAAATTTGAGAGCCTCATTTTAATAATTAAAATGCAGAACTTTTAGATTTCATTCATAAGAATAACATTTATCCAACTGCTAGATTTCCAATAATATTTTTAAATTGTTTTCCAGATAGTGAATTTTATTGTATTGTAAAATTAATTACTTTTACCATTCTGCTGTTTCTGTCCGTTATGCCATGAAACTAGGTATTGTCAAAATCTCTCAGGTGTTAATCACCATTTAATCCCAGGATTTTGCTCTCTTTTATAAATGCACTTGTTTTCTATGTGGCCTTGCTCTTAGTCATCTTCCCCTTTTCCTCATTTCATCCACAGTCTTCAGAATACTATCTATTTTTATCCATTTTACTAGCTCATCATCTTAAGAGTAGAAGAAACATAGTGCAGGTTAGCGACCTAACCTGCACATAGTTCACAGTGCATTATGTGCATAGTGTGGTTAGGTTTCAGCGACATTAAGTTCTGTTTCAAAACAATTGAACAGTTTTCGTAAATTTAATAAAATGTTATTTCTAAATTAATTTTACTACTTTCTTAAAGTTTGGTCTGAAAAAAGTAAAAATTCTTATTAAAATTTGAAACTATATTTTTCAATCAATCTGTACTTTGGCATAATATTAACATTACATATTCAACAATGTTAATAAATAAATATAGAAAACATTCATAAAAAATTTAGTAAAATATGATTATACTGCTGTTACAACGAGCAAACTTTGAATTATTAGTATTAGCTCTGCTTTCTGAATCAGTTTTACTCAATTATACTATCATGTTACTCATTACCAGATATTTGATCAATTCCTTTTTATTTATTCATCCATTGTTTTTTTTCAGTGGGATTAACTACTATGCTCATAAGCCCTTAATAAATGCTAACAGTATTTAGTGTCATTGCACCTCAGACTATTTAAATTCGGTAATCTACAGAAACTAGTTTAATGGCATCAGCCACTGCACATTTTTTAGCATTTTATCCTTAACTCTGTTCGATTTTTAGGACCATACCCACTGAAAGATTAGGGGCTGTGGAACCATTAGGTTTTAAGAATGCAGTTTACTGTCATAAGTGAAACCATTTTCTGTTTTACCCAAATCTGTTTTCATGCCTTTTCTGTAAAACATCTAAAAGACCTAATTTAACCAAAAATATATACACATCAACTGCCAGGAAGCTACTCTCCAAGATTTTCCAGGACTCGCAGTCTGATTTAGCACAGGCAAAATGGTTAATTGGCCTGGTCTATCTTGAAATTGTCTTCTCGCTGGCCAACCCCATTTTTTAAAAAGTCTTTTCTAGATCCCTTCTTCTCCACAGTCAGTTCTGAGGATATAGTACCCTGCTAGTTTCTCCTTGCTGAAAATATCATAAACTAATGAGACGCAAAGCATTCTTGGTATCTACTATAAGGAATTTACTAAAACTCAGATACTTATTTTTCTGTCATGTGATTGCACAATAAGCCTAGTGGCTGATAAGTTTATCAGGTAAAGCTACTACTTCACCCCTCCCCAAAGATACTGTTTATTGTCTTATATAGTTACCAATTAGTTGTTATATAAGTCATATAAGATAATAATAAAAAATGTGATATTAAAAAAAACTTCTAAAAATTTAACAAAAATAATCATGAAATAGAACATTTTTATCAGTACCTTTGATTGCTTATTAGCCCAGTTTGCTGTCTGGTTAACACCAAACTGATTTGTGAAAAGAGGAGCAAAGGCAGGGCGTGAATTCTTCATTGCTGTAACTTCTGTTAATAACTGACCTGACCAATCACCAGCTTGATACCTAGAAAATATATTGTAATAATATGTTAACATTTAAAGATAATGACAAAAGTACAATTTACTAACTTACACGTCTTAAAAATTTGGAGCAAGTAAGTAAAAACCTTATATAGGAGCTAATAAAATAAAAGGTCTGTTAAAAAGGAAATGTTTTTGCCATTTTACTGAAGTTAATTATTTTCTATTTATTATTACGATTTATCGTTTCACATTATTCTTACAATTTTGCATGGCTCCTGATCAAAGTATGCTGTCACTCTTACTGTCAAAAATTCTATACACTTCTTAATCTTTCAGTATGTACAATTATCCTATATTACTAAACAATTTTTGAAATTTTAAAATTTCAAATTCAACTGGTTTATACCTTTTGTCAAATATTTCTATCGTAAGATGTAATAGTTCTCTTTTGGTGTTTTCTCTTCTTTTTACCAACTCTAACAAGGTTAAGGCTCTACGGAGATCTCTACGTAGCTTAACCATCTTCTCATATGATGTCTCATCATTTTTTCTATTCTTTCTTGTTTGCATCTTTTCTGTTTTTCTCTGAAAAGCTACATATGGATTATTGTTCGAATTGCCAGATCGATGAGCTTCAGTCTTCACAGTTGGAATTAAAGGTTGTTGCTGTAAAAAAATAAAAAAAATAAATAAATAATAAGTAATTATAAATAAATATTATAAAAAAATAAAGTAATACCAACTAATCATAGATTACATAGTAATCAACTTAGCACAGTTTACATAGATTTTCATGTAATTTATACACCTAGGTAACTAAAACAGACCATTATTGTTATTCAATTATCCACCCAACCCAATGAGTAAAACTTAACAAAAGTAATTGTTATTGATTTTCAGATGGACAGATCTTCTCTTGTGTAAAATAATTAAATACCATACTCGCTCACATATATCGCTCTGTTATTTTAACAGTTTAATGCCATTTCAATGGTCAAGGGAAAAATCACATATCTACACAGTAAACAAGGATCAAGGATAAGGAGAATGAGAAAAGGTTTACGAGACACATTTCCAAGACAGTCTGTTGGAAATCTACCTGATGAACTATCTCAGAAGATAAGAATAAAAAATAACAATTCTGCCTGGAAAAAAATTCAAGTAATGTAGTTCATTCTTAATAACTTTCTTCGTTAGGATTCATGCATCTATAAATTTTTTCCAGATAATCCAATTAAATTAATCAAAAGCCAATAATTTAAAACTGTGAATGCTAACCTCATAATTTAATATGATGAATGTTTTTACCAATACCTCTGGAGTGAGTAAATAGAACAATAAATGGTTAGCTTATTGAGACAGAAAGATCAAAGGTGGAAGGAAGCACAAATGGATACAGCATTAAAGAGAAAAACTACAAAAACATACGTCGAATACATATGAGGTGTGGCCATTAAATAACGAGACTAACGCTGCTACAGAAGAACTGCGCATACGCCAAATTCATACAATCGACAGCTATGTAGTGTGAGGCCTTCTTTTTGATTATTGCTACTTCTCCACCAGTTTCTCTAGATATATTATTCTGTCCATGGCCTTCATTTGGATACCATCTGCTTTTTTGTTTTGCCAAAAAAATGGTAAGTGTTTTATTACAGCAAAGAATTGTCATGAAACTTTGAAAAACTGCTACTAAAACTTATCTTTTATTAAAAAACTGTATGGCAATGAATGTCTATCATATGTTTTAGAGTAGTTAAAGTGTTTCCAAGATGGCCGGGAAAAGTTTGAATGAGCAAATCAAAATTCAAAGCAATGATGATTGGTTTTTTATATTCATGAGATTGTGTACCTTCACTGGTTTCCTGAAGGTCAAACTATTCATCAACATTTACTACCTTGAGATCCTTGCTCAACTCTGTGAAAAAAATAAGAAAAAACCACCTGAATTGTGGAAGAACAAGTCATATGTTCTTCATCAGGACAATGCACCGACTCAAACTGCATTGTCTGTCAAGACGTTTCTAGTCAAGTATGACATCTCAGTGTTAGACCATCCACCTTATTCATGAAAGAGCTCACAGAGGAAGACTTCCAACACTGTTTCGAACAATGGAAAATTTGCATGGAGCATTGTAAGGATACAAGAGAGATGTATAAAAAGGATTTAATAACTAAATATTTATAAATTTAAAATATTTTACAGAATTAGTCTCATTATTTAATAACCACACCTTGTATCTCTCACCCCATTAATCCATTCTGATAATTTACTGATCATTACTACAAATAACACACCTTTCCTAGAACTTATGTGACTTGTTCCTTGAACAACTTATATAAATTAATTTAGGCTAACTATATTAGGTATTATGAATAGTAATATAATAAATGCAATAAAGATTTTTCAAGTCTTTTAAAAAGCGAGGTTTTTTTTTTACAGAAAACAGTTGCTAATGACATCTGAAATTGTCTCATTCCCACTGCTTTGTGGAGGTCTAAGCAAAACATTTGAATTGGATTTTGATGCGCACTCTATGCATGTTAACTTGAAAAGCATATCCTCTTATCTCATTACTTTCTGCTAATATAGATTAACGGCTTGATTCTTCCTGATTTTCCATTCAGTTGGGAAAACTCCTCAGTACTGGAGAAACACAACTGTATCTTTTTGTTAATTGGGAGATACTAAACAGTCACACTAAAAAACAATAAAGCCAACATATAAAAATACAACATCACTAGTTTTCATTTGTACTTACTAAATGACATATTTTCATTATGTGCAGAAAAAAATGTTATCACTGAAGATAAGGTATTTCACTGAATAAAAAAAAAAAATTACAAATGAAAGCTATTAATGTTAGAAATACTTTACTCAAGGTAATTAAAATGTAAATAAATTATATAAATAAGTTTAAAGCAATAAACATGATGAGAGCTTCTGATGATATTAATGAATTCTAAAAAAAAAATATTAGAATAACGCTTTTCTATATATAAAGAAAACTAATGATGATAAAAAATGTTTACACTTACAGTTTTTAAACGTTTATTTAACCAATAATCATAAACAGCGATGATAAGATCATCATCTTCTTTTAACAACAATTTAGCTTCTGACTGTGTAACAACTGAGTGGCCACTGTTCTCTTCTAATCTATCCATCATCTCTTCAAACTGTAAAAAGCAAAAATACACATTTCATTGACTAATGTGCTAAAAAATGTTTTCTCTCTTATAAATGTTGGAACACACAAATAAATAATAAATTATGAATTTTTTCAGAGTACAGGTTAAAAAAAGTTTAACTGCTATCAACAATCAAGAGAAAAGTAAAATATATATACATTGCCAAAAGCCACCTTTCCACTTTTTATTAGCCTCAAGATGACCACAAAACAAACTGAAATGCAAAAAACAGAAGGGTGGTAAATTGTATCTGTTCATATGTATGTCTGTATGTGCACATTTGCAGGCATGCCATCTGTTTAGGTTATCTCCTAACTCATATAACTCATAATTGGCTGAACCAAATATTTTGAATATACCATTTTTTAGATAACCACATTTTTTAGATACATATTGTAACCCAGGTTTTCAAACTATTAAGTTTTCAAGCAGTTCGCTCATCAATTCTATAAACTTATCAGCCTTCTATTGGTCCCAAAATAATTTAATAATATTTTGAAATGATACCCATGTTAATTTCTAAGATTTATTCAAACTCCTAATCCTTCATTAACTAACTTATCTTTGGTCAAACAAATATTTCTTCCTTGATTTTTGCTCCACTGATTCTAGGAAACTTGCTCTTAAGGTATAAGAAACCCTGGCCATTACAATCTATTGCTTTGACTAAATTTTTCATCAAGCCAAATATGAGGGTGAATCAAATTTCAACGGTAATTTTGCTATTCTACGCAGCAAGCAGTTCTGAGCTGGATGGCAGAGTGGAGGGGTTAATGTTCAGTGTGTTAGAGGGGGAACCAGCTTGGTTAACTTCTCCGCTCTGTTCTGTCATCAGTACAGCCATGAGTGAGCATGAGGTTCCGTCATCTGTTGGACAACCGTATAATTATCAATTTTTTAACTAATGAAGGAATTAATCCTGCAGAAAAAAACTCGTTTAAAGGTAAAATTTGAGGACACAACATTGTTCCAGAATCGAGTGTATACGTGGGTCAGACAATTCTTAAATTATAGCGGATGAGAAAGTGTAAAAAAAAATTAAAATCATGATCGACGCCCAAGGTCAAGTCTCACAGCTAACAATATCTGTGCCATTCAAGAGCTTATCAAAGGTGATCGCCAGTTCACTATTGAAGAAATCGCATCAGAAGTGGGTGTCAACTATGAAAGTGCTCAATCCATTATCACTGATCATCTTGGTTTTAGAAAAATTAGTACTTAGTTCTGAGGTTGTTGACCAAAAATCAAAAACACAGGTCAGGTTGGAGATCTGTGAGAGATTTCTGAATCATTTTCAGCAAGAAGGGGACTATTTTTTGAGGTGCACCGTCACATGTGATGAAAGATGGGTCCATCATTACACAGAATGGTGAAGGAAGTGTAAAAAATAGCGAGTAAGGAGTGGCGAAGGAAGGATGAGAACTGCCCAGTGAAGGCAAGAAAGTTCTTGCAACAATTTTTTTGGCTCAAGGGAAGTTTTACTCATGATTTTCTCCACAACCAACGAATGGTGAATACGACTTACTATTGCCAACTGCTACATCTCGATTCCCCCCCCCCCAGGTGTAAAACGCCTGCCAAGTGACATTAGCAGTTGTCACACCACCCCCTCTGTTCCTAGCCCTGAAGGGCTTTACTGGAGGTCGTCTTTCAGCCTTGGTCTGATAACATCCACATTCATCAAACGACCTCCAGGAGATGCTGCCAATGCCCCGAGGGATATTCACATCGGCAATTTAACGCTTAATTTTGGTAACCGATATTTTCAGCGAAGTCATAGGACACCTTCGAAACTTGCTTAGGACTGTCACGGAAGCATGAAAACCCAGCGCCTGAGTTCACCACTTATCAGCAACGATGCTATTCTACCCGCGTTAATTACCATCATGCCACGCCAGCTTATAGAAAGGAGCACACTTACCAATTATTATGTCCTTGAGAACTGCCAGGTCTGGTCCGTTTGGGAGCTGGAACTCCCACCAGCACCAACTTTGTGGTCCGTCCCTTTAGACGGTTTGAAAGTTGATCGCAACTTGAACGCATTCCCTATCTCCCTTACAGGATGCACTGCATTTATAACAAATATTCCAAACTCCAACTACGATTGCGCCTGGAAACACGGGAGATATGCTAAGCAATGGAAGCACGGCCTTTATTAATACCAAAGAAAACTAACTGAGACTACGGTGCCAAAGCGCCTACCTCTGCTCAATCAACTGCCCCGGTGTACCCTAGCCACCCGGGGTTCTACTCAATACCCCCTCACCCTACATTTCGGACAAAGTCCAGAGTCCGCCAATCCAAACCTAACCAAACTATGCCTGAAGGCACCATGTCCTGACAGAAACTGAATGGTGTATCAATTGGGGGAAACCCACCTAATCGCTTTCAACTGTCGAACATCAGGGAAGATAGCATGCATGTATCAACCAGTAGAAGAACTGTTCCACCTAAGTTGCCAAGAATCAAAACCTTGGTCTTCTATTTCTCGTATACACCCTGGAGTAAGAAGACCATCCTTCTTCGAGGTATATCACATGCTACGCTCTGTAACCAGGATATCAATTGGTTTTGTGCCGGCGATCACAGAGACAGCCATTCTCGAGACCGTTCTGTACCCTCTGACAACAGCTAACAGAAGAAGACACTGGGCTCACAATAAAATAAATCTATAACCTTGTAATCTCATATCATACGCAGCCAAATGGGCGCAGCGTACAACATTATGGCTTCGCAAACACCTTTGTAAAGTATACGCATGGTACAGAAATTCAACCCCCAATTGGAATGAATGACTCTACAAACGTCAAAGAAAGCGTCTATTGCTTTCTTTGCGACAAACTGAAGGTGCTCCCTGCAGAGAAGCCTATTGTCAAGGATAACACCCAGATATTTCTGAACAAGGACATACCTAATTAAGCGGCCGTTCATCACGACTCGTGGGGGGCGAGACGGATGTAGACGGCCGCTCAAAAACATCATAATGGTTTTCATTGAAAACCATCTTATGCTGAAGATTCCATAACCGCAAAACCTGACATGCCCGTGTCGCTCGAGTTCCTTCGGCCAGCAGAAGCCCGTCATCGGCATAAGCGACGACACGGCAACCTCAACCGCATCAGAGACTTGAACTCGACTACCCAGACGAGGGGACCTAGAACACTGCCCTGTGGACATCCTTTAGACAGGGTCGTTCCTACTTCAGGGCCACCGTCACGAAGAACGATGGTTCTGTTGCTGAAATAGCTCGAGAGTGAGAATTTCATTTTGCGTGCAACCACGCCGTTGCAGTTGGAACAAAGCAGAGGTCCACCACAAATTGTTGAAGGCCCCGGATATGTCCGAAAAGACGCCGAGTACATATTTGCACTCGCTTGCCGATGATCGCCAGAGCAATCATCGACTACTGACCAATTTTCAATCCTACCAGGGATATTCTTACCAACGGTAACATCGATGTTGGTATCTTGGAAGGCTCATTGACATTGCCGACGAATGTAGACAGCTCGCCGGCAACGTTATAAACATGAAAGTTATGCTGCGCGATGAAGCCTTCTATCAATTCTCCGCCGTCGTCTGTGATCCCACTGTGCCAAAGAAGCGATCTGGCATTCGCATCAACACCTATAAGAATTGGACGACCCGCTACCGCTCTAAGCATTCTATCCCATCTTTCCAAATTCTGTTCAGTGGGATTTCTGTACTGAAAGTACGAACTGACAACAACCAAGTCCAAGCTATTCACGGCAAGCTTAAAAGCGACATGATGCGTGTCAGAGGCTTGCCGTATGAAAACACTATCTAAAGACTTCCTGCACAGGATTGCGGATTTACTGTCAGCTACGAAAAACTTCTTCCAACCCTGGAAGCCTGGCAGATCACCCTTGACCACGTAAGGGTGTTGAAGAAGAACGACATCGAGGCTCCGGCGTTCGACTATTTCACCTAACTCTACTTGGACTACATAAGCACCCTGGGCATTTAACCGACCGAATCTAACCATCAAGGGAGTTGAAATACTGCTCAACTGCCTTCAAGTAACAACTGTTGATGGAGTGCCTATGAATTTTTTTTTTGCAACCTTTTACAGCTGGCACAAACCGAAGCCGCCTCCTTTGTCGGGCAGTCCTCCCGCTTGTGGCCCTCTTCACCACAATGCGCGCAGACCGACGCATACTTACAGAATTTGGCCCTGTGGCCGAAACGACAACACTTAAAACATCGCTGCACATCCACGTACTCTTTGACGCGGCATGAAGCGAAGTCCAAGTAAATCCTACCCTCAGACACAAACTTAGCAAAGAGACGGGCCACTAACTCATTAACATCGTGATACCGCTTGTCATCACGCTTCCCTGTCTTGAAGACGAGCCTATACTCCTGGGCGAACGAAGCCTCATCCAACTCGGTGTTCTGCTCTCGAATGAGAGCGAGAACCTCGACATCGGAGAGACTCCGATCTATGTCATAAACTATGACACGGGGCCTTCTTTTCCGCTTGGGGTCAACCTTGACCTCAGGTTGCCCTTCGTGACAGCGAAGGGCAACCTGGAAGTCCTTCTTCAGCTGGGCTGAGCTTTTCGTGGAACCCTCCGCTTTGTTCACAAAAAGAACCTCAGGCTTCCTAATCTGACTAACTTCCCTTTTTTCCTTCAACACATGCCTGGGCTGTGCCGGAGCTGGGGGAAATGGACCTTCTTTTGAACTACCTTGACCTCTTTGGGCTTGGAGGCCAAGGACTCGAAACCGTCCGCCAACGCGGACACCACATCACGAATTCTCCCCAACCGCGGGAGAATAGTTTTCTTAGCCGCTGTGCTGACGCTGCGGGGAATTTCTAAAAAAAACTCCTCTAAACACATCAGCTCATCCTGCACTTCCTTCCAGAGCGGGGCAGAACTGCCAGGTCTGCCCACAGCGGTCCCGGGTGGGTGGCCCTGTATCCATTGCCGAGCCGAACTCGTCATCCGAAGTCGAGAAGGTCGACGATAAAAGTGCCGACCTTCTCTTACGCCGGGGCTTCCACCTGCTATCACCTGCGTGAACTCTGTCATGAACAGAAATTCACTGCCTTGCCCGAAACTAACAATATCGCTCGTCGTCTTCCTACCTACTAAACTGGTTGGGCGAACCCACGAACGTGACAACTGTCCGCAGCGAGCTACAGGCAGCCGGGGACCTTCTGTATTCCCCTGTCACACTTTGTGCCTGTTGGCCGCTACTGGATCGGTCGAGAAACCACGGATTGCAGCCCTCGTTCTGAAAAGAACGCGAGTAGGACTAGGCTTAAAAACACGGCCTTCCTCGTCACGGGGACTTAAGACCAGGGGTCGTTGCTACCTTTCAACCACGATGAGGTCGACACTCGCCTAAATCCAAGCCTTTTACTTTGGTACAAAAAGATAACACATTAGAGTCTAAATTATAATTTGTACTGACTAGAGCCACAGTCAATATTACCACCTTCGGAGCTGTAACTGGTACACAGGCAAGTCATAGTCCTAAACTACAATAATTAATCAGAAAGCACTTGCACTCTGGGCACACGAAAGGAGACCAGAATTGCCAACTGCTACAGCCAACAAAAGCCGTACCAAAATGAAAGATGGAGATGCCCATCAGAGATGTCATCCTTCTCTATGACAATACCAGGCTGCACGATTTTTACAAGGAATGAATGGGAAAAAATGCACTGGGAAACCCTCAACCACCCTCCCTACAGTCCAGATTTGTCCCCCAGTGACTATTTCTATTTGCGTCCTTCAAAGAATCACTTATAAGGAAATGATTCAAAAACAATGAAGATGTCAAGGAGCATATGTGCAATTGGTTGATGAGTTGTCCTCAAATGTTTTACAAACAAGGAATATTCAAGTTTTCAAATTGTTGGCAAAAGTGTATAATCATGCAGGAGACTATATAGAGAAATGATGAAGGTATCAATTGTGTATATTATTAATCAATAAATTTCTGGGAAATTTTCTAACAACTATCTTTGAGTATGCTGGTTAATTAATGTGGAATCCAGCAAGCACAGACTTTTTCGAAAGTTTAAAGAATCATGGATGGTTGAAAATGCTGAGGCATGGCTTATATTTAACTCACTTGCAATGTCATCAAATGATTACAGAGAATCATTTGTTTAACCGCTTCAATATTGTCGTTAGTCTTAGAAGTGGAAGGCTTACCTTGCCGTTGTTCATCACAGAAAAATCTTACCATTTTTCAAGTGATCAATCCATTTGAAGATCTTGCTTCACTCAAACAACTATCTCCATAATCTCTGCTGGTTTCATCCCTTCTGAACTGAGGAAATGTATCATAGCTCGCATTTTCCTTGGTGCAATCAGATAAAGGAGCACTCATTTTAAACACAATCACAAATAGTTAATAATAAAATAATACTTTCAATGAACAACTGATAGAGGTTATGAGTTATAGCAGAACAATTATTGCTGCCCTACATGTGATTGGGAGGGAAATAAAATTTCCCTTTACTTTTAGACACCCTTGTGTAAACAATCTCTGCTCCACAGGATTGTGATGTTGGACTAGTAAACATAATAAAGAATTTACAACATTATAGTACACTATATTATCTTGTAAGGAGAACAGGTACTGAAATTGTTGCATAACACAGAAAAAACATCTGGAAGGGTTTTCTGCGGTGAATACACAAAAACCTCCTCCACTTTCAAGGTTCCAGCCTTTTAAGTTTGAAGTCAGTAACTCTGACTGTATTTTACACAAATTAAGATCACGAATTGGCGCAAAAGTTTTGTTTGAGTAATTTTGTCAGGTTGCACTTTGAAAATCAGGATGCAGGAGGTCTTCAATACTTTTTAAATTAAATCACCATAGCCATCTTTATTGTCAACATTTTCTTCTAAACTCCATATCTTTGGTGGATCTGAAACAGGTAGCTCTTTAGTGTCTGGAATAGGTCTTATGGCTGAAGAAACATTAGAAAGAGTGACAGATTTTCTTGAATTAACTTGTGCTTTTGATACAAAAATAACATTCTGTTGAGTGGTCCTTAGGGTCTCATCACACCATAGGAAAAGCAAAAGGCATTTGTTGCAGCTCCCCACCTAGCTACTTAGTAAAGTTACATAAAAATTCATATCATGCAGTTATACGGGGCTCAAAACTTACCCCAATCACCTATATTATACCTAAAATAGATTTCATAAGATTCTTTAATTGAATGAGTAACGTTTCTTCTTTGAAATTTAAAAGTTAATTTATAATGCACAAAGTAACCATTTTTAGGATGATTTATACAACTATGAGGCATTTTTATATTAATTACTAACAACATACAAAAAACAATATGAATGAAGCATAATAAAAACAATAAATGTCTGTATCAGAAAAGGTAGGAACAAAATAAAAGATCAAATTCGCAATAGTATTCGCATTAAAGCTAGAACTAAACTGATTATCTGGTCTGGATTATTCCACATTATAGATAGTGATTGAAATGAATATAAATTATGTCCTTAATAAAAGCTATTAATTAAATCATATTACCATGATAAATTTATTTTTCCTACAAGGAATGAGTCATATTAACAGTTAGTGTAGGATATCATTCTATGACATAATATCATATTATTCACAATATGTCTCTGAGGTAAAGCAAAAGATCTGACATTCATAAACAACAGATATTTTAAACTGTGACAATGTCACATTACATTACTCGCACACAGTTGTCACACTAGTGCCATATATCTTTAGAATCTATGGTAAAAGTTACATTAAATTGCCGATGGTTGCCTAATGGGAGTGGTGGTGAAGTGTGAAAAATTATGTCACTTCCAGTCCGTTTTTTTAGTGTGTCAGTTAACCTGCATATGTCAGACTCAGATTTAATATGCTTGCATTTATATATCAAACAATTGTATAATATACCTTGCCTGACCTTACCTGTGGCCTACCCTTACTCAGACATTTTTCAAGGAATTTTTTTATTTTTATGACTTAACCCATTGAAGTTATATTCTATCTTGAGTTCAAAAAATTGAAGCTTAGACTTTCCTTTAAAAAAAAAAAAAAAAATTTGCCTTCTCTAATTGATTGTTAACTATTATTCTGACCATAATAAATTTTATCACTTATGCATGAAATGTCAAGATTTTTGCAATTGTTTTTTACATAAATATTTGAATAATTTTGTATTATTATTTATGATTACTGCAATTGGTAGTTAACTTACATG
>JAAAKQ030039175.1:0-36076 GCA_010016005.3 Zanna intricata
CGCACGAACCAGGAGCTCAACTGTCACACCATCATACCCGGGGGCTTTATGTCGGGCAAAGCTACAGATTGTTTTTCAAACTTCCGCCTCCGTAATCTCCGGAGATCGATGTTCAGCGCGGAAATTAGCCACCTCACGGCGAATTCGATGATGATACACGGTCTCTCCGACCTCAGTATCATCAGGGAGTAAGTCATTCAACATGAGCGTAAGAACACGCTCTTTGTCGACGACCACCCCCTGCCGAGTCGAGAGAGCGGACAGAAGAACTTCAGTCTTCTTCTTTCGTCCTAGAACACGATACACAACACCCCAGGGATCCCTATTGCCCTGTTCCTTTACAAAAACTAACAGCCACACTAACATACCATACAAATACCCAAAAGTGGGAAATAATCGTGAACAAACTTGTCTAAAAATTCTTTAAAATTTAAAAATATTTCAGCCAAAATCTTGTCTAGTAATAAAAAAAATTGGAATAAAATAATCCAAAAGTAAGAAAGTATTCTTTTCTATTCATATATTTACTTTATACCAATAACTTAAATAAAATTTTGGTTGTAATGCTGTAAACACATTAATTCCTGAAATTTTTACTAATGATTATTGATGAACGTTATGTGTAAGTAATTTTTCTATTGGACTATTTTAGAATAGAAAAATAGCCACACAGTGCAAACAGTGCCCATGTACGCACTGTATATTGCCAGTATGAGTTGCAGTATGAGTATGCAACTCATACTGTTTTATTTATACTTTTTTTATTTATTGCTATTGCCGCTTTCTTTGAATTAAATTTTGAAACATAATATCAAGTTTATATTTTTCATCTAAATTTTGTATATTTGGAAAATGTATCTTTTGCTCATACCAATATCAATTTATCAAACAGCAACACTTCTAGGTTAAGAATAAAGAATGTCTTTTTTAAAACTAAGTTGGCCACTGTTGCCTGGACTTGCATATTTTGATAAAATTAAATTTATACAACTCTCTATTAATGATTTTAGTGAACGTTACAAAATTTATTTACTCACAAAACTATAGAAATTATAAATCTATGAGTCAAGAAAATTAACTAACATTTCATCTTTTACTACATTTTTTATGCTGTAAAAGCTTGGCCAGTGTTCCTTAACTAAATAACTTTTATAGTCAAACTTCATTTCAACTTCTAGAAGGATTTTTTTTTTTTGGGAATTATGATTGATCAAAGTTTATTAAATATAAACACATAGATGTCCAATAGCAATAGAAAACCAAACTTTGCAACAACTAAGGTAACACTGGTGCCTAAGGAATGTTGGGCACTCTAATATTATAGTGGAGGGGTTAGTGTACGATGACAGGACAGAGTAGTTAGCACTAAGTCAGTCACTGATTCAGCATGCCCTACTCTGCATGTAAATTGAACTTTATAAACTTTGAAGAGAAATAATATTTTGTAATTTTTTTTATTAATAAAATATCATTAAAGATATTCCTAGTATTTAAATGAAATTCATATTTCTAATTTAAAAATGAGAGCTATAACAGTTTAATTGTAAATTTAAATTTCCCTTGTTTTCTATAGATAAATATATGTGAATGTGTGTGTGAAATATGTATTTTATTCGCTAGCATTATTTAGTCACTTTTTATAATTGAAGAATTTGAATATTATAAAATTCTCAAAATTAAATGCATACAATTCTCTTGGTTCAATAGATATTTATTAGAAAGTTGATAAACTCCACTACAAAATGTTAATATTCTGTTCACTCACGTCAACCAAATTCATTTACATATGAAAGAGTAAATAGTGGTTTAAATGAGACTCAAAAAACATAAAATATGCATTACATTAACTTGATGAAATATTATTGAAATTATTTTGTTTTGTATTATTTCAAGGTTATGACAGAAAACACAAAGATAAAAATGTTAATAAATATTGTTTATTACTACAAGAGTACTATAATACAATATGTTTTATATGATGTCAGTCTGATATAATTTATATTTTTTTAAATATTTTTATACTTTATTTGTTGTATGGTAGTGGTCCAGTTTTCTTTATTCCATTTATATTATTATTAAAGTACATTTATTTAAAGTACTGTAATACAACTTTGACTTTGGTTTTCAAATAATAGTACTTGTACATACTTGTATAATATAATTACATTTTATTTATTTACACTTAAAGAAATCTTTTCAATTAAAAAAGTTTAATTGTATGTGAGTGTGTTACAGCATATTGACAAGAGACACTTTAAATATTGATGATCCAGAAAACATTGATGGTCAAAATGGCCATCAAATAAATTGAATTACTTTTTACCAAATAGTTACTTACTTTTAACAGTCATTAAGTAAATCTATTTACTTAATGACAGGAAAAGCTGGGTTGACAAAGCAACTTAGTTGATTCTGAAATGAGCCATTTGATTGGCTCTTTTGAGAATGTCTCTATTGATTGTCATTTGATTTGTCAGCTCCTGAAGCTGACAGAAATGATAGTGAACATGTGAACTCAAACCTTGGATTATTTTTAAAAAAATTTGCCTCGTATCCAGAAAGATGGACTGAGATTGTTTTTTTGGGATGAAGCAAGCTTTTGATGAGCATCTTCTCCTTCTTGTGATGTTGTCTGGGTCTCTCCATCGATGGTACTATAGCCTGGTTGGAACGAAAAGGAGCACCAGTATGGCAGTTTTTCAGTTGCATTAACCTCTTATGTGTTGTAGATCCTGAGCTTATATTCCTTGCTGTTGAAGTTTTTCATTTAAGTGTTTGTATATAATTAAAAAATTGGGAGTGGTAGAATAATTTTAATGATGGTATTTCATAAAACAATAAAAAAAGAAACACCTTCTGCTTCTTGGGATTTTTTGAAAAATTCATCATTCAAGATAAAAGAGGAAAATATGCTCAGCAAAAATAAGTAGGAATGCATCATGGCTAATGCCCATGTGTGCACTCCAGTATGAGTTGCATTGCATTGCTGTTAATGATGGAGTATTACAGATCAGAACCTTTGCACAAAATCTGTACTGTTATATGACAGATTAGAACCTGTGCTATAATTGCTACCTCTTATAGGGGTACATACATTACTAACTAATATTTGTTCATTTGTTCCCTTCTGTAACTTTAGAGATCCAACCAATCACAACCAACTTTTGGGTAGTAACAAGTCTTTGGTTTGGAAGTAACACAGGTTATCTTAAATTGTCTTATGTAGAAGGGAGTGATAGTACATTGAGGGACAAAATTTAAAAATTGAGCTTTTTTCAAATTTTAATAGTGGTATTTGATAAAAGAATAAAAAAGTAGCACTTAGTGATTTTTTAAAAAAATTCATAGTTCTGAAGATATAAATGAAAAATATGCTCAGAAAAAGGAATCAGTAATGCATTGGGGCTAGTACAAACATGCGTTACATGCGTGTACGTTGTCATTCATTAACATTCAAATTTTTATTTAAGTAACACAATTTTTTAAAAGACCAAAAAATTTTGGTAGTATCGTATCTAGATGATTAGTATATTGATTTGTAAAGTTATAGAAACATCTTGACCTTGTAGGGGAAGACACCCTCTGTGTGGCAGTTTCAGTTGCCACGCCACACCCTCCATACCTAGCCCTTATAGGCTTTACTGGAGGACATCTTCAGAACCCCAACAAAAAGTATTTTTCAGTCAAAATGCCATCGATGTAAATACCTCATACAATATTCTCATTGGTGTATTCCTTAGCAATGAACGCTTTAAAACAAAACACATCTATGTCAAGTCTTTTACAAGACTGAGTGATACGAAGGAACTGAATTTAAAAACATAACTACCTAACCAATAGGTAAGAAGTTGAATTCAATACGCAGCCATAACATAACACTAAACAAGAAATAAAGATAAACTTAAAAATAAAACTAAATAAACAAAACACTACAAAACATCAAACCTTATAACACAAGAACAACAAAGCCAAGACAAAATAAACACCAATTAAATCTATCGGTTTCACGCCTGCAACCTCCCATGAAATAGTATGATGGTAACTTCCCTTTAGTGTTAACAATATAAGGCGTTGAGCTCTTAATAATGTATCCTAATAGCTATTAAATTTTAGCCTATCTGCTCAAACAGTCACCGCATATGGCATAATTGCCTCACACACGCCCTTGTAAGGATACTTGTAGTCTTAACATTAAAATTATTGTTAATCAGGATTGACCACTCGTTGAATACCAAAGAACATTACAGGCCTTCTCTGTGATGTACTGAAGGTGTTTCTTGAACTGTGTTTTCTCATTGATAAACACTCAAGGTACTTTTGAGTCTAAATGTATTTTATGCATTGGCCTGCTATCGAAACACGAACATACCGCTTCACTGCCAAACAATCTTTTAGGAGCATCAATTATAGTGGCCTTCTTTGGGTTGAAATCATCTCATGTTGATGTCTCCATGGCTCAATTATTCGCAAGACTGAATGGCTCAGAACTCAACCTCCCGCCACGACTACTCTTCAACCAGAAGGAGCCCATCGTCAGCATAAGCCATAATGCAACACCGGCTGGGCAACCTTAGCTGCAGAAGAGAATCAAACTCCACCACTCACAACAAAGAATCCTATACGCTGCCTTGGGGAACACCTCTTGAACAGCATCCAACCTACCTCATAGCTGCCCTCACAGAGCAGCGCATCCTGATTACTGAAGTAACTTTGCATTATTTTCAATTCACTCACAGTGCATTCTCTTTTTTGCAGTTGATAAATGGCTGAGGGCCATCACAAATTGTTAATCGCTCCTGAAATTTTAGGAAAATTCCCAGGACACATTCCATCTCACTGATCACCATCACACTCATCACATGGAGTATGGCGTCCTCAGTATCTTTTCCGGGATGAAATCCATACTGGTTCTCCATCAATTAGCATCACAAGGTAAATCTCACATTTATGCAAAGATACAGAACATTTTTAAAGAGCTTACAAATTTTTGGTAGTAACATCAAAGACTATGACGAACTAACAATGGAATCCTTGTCGCCACCTTTAAACAAAAATTTTACAATTCCCTTCTTTTAACAAACTGGGAAACATCGGCCCAATGACAATTTATTGAAAATACGCATGACAATTCTAAACTTATCCCTACCGAGCGAACAAGGAGCTCCGCCGTTATTCCATCGAAGCCAGGGTCTTACCCCTACCTAAACTATAGATAGTTTGACACACTTCTACTTTAGTAATCTCCAAGGACAATGCTCCCTGAAAAATTGAGCAACCTCACGCCATCCCGCAGATGGTATGCTGATCTCCCAAGCTTCGTCGTCATCAGGCAGTAAATCATCAAGTAGTTTGTGAAAGATTCCAAATATATTTGAAACCACACCAGACCTAGTTAAAAGAGCAGATAGAAGAACATTCTTCCTTCGTGGGTTCCAAAACCCTATATACGATTCCTCAGGGATCTTTGTTCTCTTGCTCATACAAGGAATGCCAGGAATCCCTCTTCTCCATCTGAATTTTGTGAAAATATTCAGATTTATGATCTCTGTATTGTTCACAAGAACAGCCTGCCGTTCTGATGAACTCCCTCACGTTGAGAAACTCCCCACAAACAACTGACAGCCAGTTTCAAAGCTGATAGTTCCCTACTCTATCATGGAGCAAGCCTCTCTTGACTAGAATTGTGGGGAATTGAATTTCCAGTCATCAATAAAGGCCACTGACAGACTCACTGCCAGGTCCTCCAAAACCAGAAACTCTAGACTCCGATCCAAAACTCAAAGCCTAGCCAAAAGAAAATCAACAAATTTTTTCCAGTCCGCATGCATATACAGAAAATGACCCTTTTGAATTGGAATGTTACATTAGTGTTGCTCATTCAAACCTCCAGCAATCTCATAAAAGATTAATTGATGATCGCTTGAGCAATCATCAACCATCTTCCAGTTACAAAAACTGGAAAGGATATACTTATCAATAACAATGTTGATGTTTGTTCCTCCAGACAACTGTCAACCATCAATATCTGCATAGATGTGTAACTCCCGAGGTACATTAAATACCTGAAGCCCATGCTGGGCTAAGAAGCCTTCTACTAATTCACCGCCATGTCACAAAAGGGACTTAGCATTCACATCTGCATCGATAAGGAATAGACCAGTACCAGAGAATCAAAGAATATTATCCCAGACCTCAAGATGACAATCAGCAGGATCTATATATTGAAACATACAGATGCCATGTTTAGAATATCCACATTGGCCACAATGCAATGATAATTTGAGAGCTGTCAAATGAAGATGCAGTCAACCTCTCTTCTGCACAAATCAGCAGATGTGCTAACTGAACCAAAATAAAATTTCTTCAAACGAGAAAAACCTGGCAGGTTTTAAATATTTAGTTGTAATATACTTCAACAGCTCTCAGATAGTGTCCACATTAGTTATTATTGACAGGGTGCTTATAGTCTTTTCAAGAGTGCTTGCAATTAATGCAAGTCAGATCCTCTGACATCTTAGGACACTCATCACGTTTGTGCCCCTTGTCTCCACAATGAGCACACACTGTAGTATAATTACAGAACTTAGTCCCGTGAACATACCTGCAGCATACATCTTATCTACCTACCTACCTACCTACAACAACATTGGACAACTAAATATTTTGTAACTCAACTAGTGGAGAAGTCTACAAACAACCTGTTCTCCTTAGTAAAGCTATTAAACAAAGTATTACTTACCTTGAAATTATGGAAGCAACAAAAAAGGCTAAAATAAAATAATTACTAAAAAACCATAAACCTGACTACTAATTGTAAACATATATGCAACTTTTTGATAATGTCATTTAAAAGAAACATAAACATGAAAAATTTTAACTTCAAAAAATAAGAAAAAGAATTCACAGAAACTTGTAATAAAGTTAAAAACATACTGTATTTTGTTGAAAAAATATCAAAATAATTAACAATATTTAGTTCAGTAAAAATACTTGTAAAAAAAATTGTGACATCAAATTGTAAAACACGTATTAAAAATCACATAGAGAGATGAATAAAAGCTTGTTTTATGTATAAATGCACAAAGTATGATGTGTATTCAAAGACAACATCGATTTAATTGAGAATAAAATAACTCCAAACATTCTTTGAATTGCATAAGGGCTCTTTTGATGAACTTAAATAATTTTAAGAAAATGAAAACTAGATTAAGGGAAGATTAAATAGTTCCTGTTTTTGTTGCAATTCAGTATTATGCAGGGTAAAGGAAGCCGCTACAAAGGATAGGAAAGAATAGAAAATAATTAAACAAAGCAAAAATTAACTTGTATCTATTAATTACTAAGTACCAATTTCAGTACACAATCTGAAAAAGTAAGAAAAGTGATTAGTGTGGATATGTATTGTACTGCTGGTATAAAATGTTTCCTTAACTCAAAAAAGGAGGCAATACAAAAGAGGACCTGAAACTTTGGTAATCACCTGTCAAAGTTGATAGCTCAATTAGTACATCAAAACCCAAATGTGAAATGTGCTTTTCACATTTGAATAATTACAAAAAAACACATTAAACAAATAAATATGACAGATCAACGTCAACTATGTTATCCAGTTAAATACATTTAAATACAAGGAATTTCCTATTCATTCTAAGAAGGGTCCCATTAATAACAGGCTCAATTAACGGAAACTCCAATGAAGAGATAACAATTAGCTTTAAAAGCCTTTAAAAGAGCAAATTCTATTGGTACTAAAGGCCCAAAGAACACAAAAAATGCTAACTATTCCCTCAATTAAAAGCTTTACCATACCTACTAATGTCGTGAGATTATTATGTTGGCCAAAGGAGCCAGCTGAGTGACTTGAAATTTTGACTGTTGGCTATTGTAAAATGTATTGTGAATAGAAGATGAAGCTATGGCAATTAGCTGGAAAAATTGTTTAGCTGACAAATACCTTTTGCTGACTCATTAATGCTTTATGTTCAGAGGCAAAAAGTTTCATATGCTAGAAAAGCATCAGATGAAAATACATCATTGGCTCATATCCAACAATTAGTTCAACATCCCCAGAAAAAAATGTTTTGGAGATTTTTCATATTTGAAAGTTCTTGTTCATTACTTCCAGTAGATGGTATGTTGAAAAATGACAGATATATCAAGAATCTGAAGGAAAGGGTTGTACACAACTTCAAAACAAATTTCCACAAGTTTCAATAAGATTTGGTACCATTCTGTACTACAAAAAAGGTGAAAAAGTTTTCAAAAAATGAAACATAAAGTGTTCTCATGCTCAGGTAACTCCTCAGACTTAAGCCCAATTGAAAATCTTTGGGCAAAAGTAAAAAAAACTACCCTCAAAAATTAATTGTATCATAAAAACTGACTTTAGTCTAGCAATAATATCAGTATACTTTCATGATGAAAAAATAAAAAAAAACAAGTGAAGTACTCTTGTTGAATTGATGCCAAATCGTGTAAATCAAGTGATTAAAAATAAAGGAGGACATATTAATTGTTCTGGATGATTCTCTTTTTCTAAAAATAAGGATACTTTTTATTGAATAACATTGTGTTAGATTAATTTTCAAGCTAATATATATATAGAGAGAGAGAGAGAGAGAGAGAGAGAGCTTTGTTTTTGCATATCGTAATGCATTTTTTTGAAAATTAAAAAGAAACTGAAAGTGCAGTAAAATTCAGATAGTTAATTAACATGCTACAGTTGAAATAATATATCAAATAACAATAGTATAGATTCTAAAGTTTAAAATCTACTTTTTGTTTTGTTTGCATTTTACTTGTATGAATGGGGAGGTGTATAAAATGTATTGTTAGGTTTGAAAAGCATCTGTAATATACTGCAATAAGTATAATAGCAATGTCCTCCAGAGTATGACAGCAGCTTAGGTGTGTCACTAATAGCGTTTAAAATGAACAGATTTTCTACAAGCACCAGTTATATCATCAGCTATCATTATCACTGTAGGACGTATATATTACAATGACGACATCTTTTAATGGAATAATAGTTGGGATTTTTTTAGCATACATTTACTGTCAGGTATTAAACTTCACAATAAGCCAATATTATTAGTGAAAAAACTTATAATTATTAATTTGTTAATTACGATAATAAATTTACAATAGGTATTATATTGGTATATAAAATTTGTATTATTTAATGATTCATGATTCAGTTAGAATGTTAACATTTTTTTTATACTTCAATTATAATTGAAATTTTTTTTTCACATACAGTAAAATGATAAATGTAAACTATTTATTAAATAAATAAAAATTTAATTGGATTAAAAAATAGTTTGATGTCAGTTTTTATTTCAGTACTATTTTCCAGGAATAGTTATCTAAATAATATTGTTACCTATTACAATAATATTTTATGCAGCTGATCAATAACTACAATAATTAGTGCTTTTTTCCCTAAAACATTACTATTAAATATTAAAAAATTATTTACTTTAGTTTAATTTCTCATAAATTATTATTTAATTATTTTTATTGTATTAATATATCTTATCTCATTTCTTTTCCAAGTTGTTTTCTTTATTGGTAGTTATAGTTGATGAAAGTATCAGTTATTTTTATCTGGCACATAAATAAACACAAGAAAATGGAAAATTGAAAATTAACCTAAAGTTTATAAACTAAAATGACATTATTGAGTTAAATCATGGCAACAGCTTATTTTATTGAGGAACATATACACAGTGAGCAACATACATATATTATTGAGGAAGAAGAAACTGCAATGAGAATAAATGAATAAATTGATTCTATAATAATGTTCTGTAACAAATTTAATGTATACCAATATAATGAAAACTAAAATCCGTACTTACTGGATTAATATTACCAAAAATTACTTAAATTATAATAATTCATATTTGTTCTCTGCTCTATAAAAGAGTGAAAGAGAGAGAATGGACATAGTTTGTAAAAATTCTTCAACATTAAAAAATTAATAAAATAAATTAAAAAATTTTTTTTAATGCTGAAGAATTTTTACAAACTATGTCCATTCTCTCTCTTTCACTCTTTTATAGAGCAGAGAACAAATATGAATTATTATAATTTAAGTAATTTTTGGTAATATTAATCCAGTAAGTATGGTTTTTAGTTTTCATTATATTGGTATACATTAAATTTATTATTAAACACCATTGTAGAATCAATTTAATCATTTATTCTCATTGCAGTTTTTTCTTCCTTAATAAAATATGTATGTTGCTCACTGTGCTTATAAAAAATGATATAAATTTAAAAAAATTTGATTTTTTAATGATTTTAGCTCATAGAAAACTTAAAGTGCAGTTGTAATTCTATGAACTTGCTTTTCCATTCTCTAATTTTATAACACTGATAAATATAATTTTTGTTTCTTAATATGCGATTCATGATATTAATCTGTTTTTTGATGCTAGAAACAAATATGAACTTAGAATCTTTTTATCACTCACAATTCTTGAAAATTTTTTAAATTTTAATTAAAGGATTTTATTTTCATTTTTAAATGTGTAGTTAGCATTTTAAGCTTCTAGATTATATTTTGTTAGTTCATTTTTTATTGTTTAACTTTGTTAACATAATTTGTAAGTTATAAATAAACAATACTAGACAAATAATTAAACAATATCATAGGCACATATTATGTCATCATATCTAATACTGAAGATGATCCTTCATGGACAAGATAAATCATATTTGTTTAGGTCAAAACATGTAGCTGAAAACACTGCTGTGTTGTTTGTGTTAAGCACTGGATTTGGAATGAATTAATTTTGTTCAATATTATTACTGTCTTAAGTTTGTTAACAGTGCAGTGTCATAATGCCTCAAAATTGTGTAAATGATGTGGATGCCTTTTGTTATATATGTGATGAGTTTACTGTAAAATCAAATTTTGAAAAGATTAAACCATTAAGTAAAACAGCATATCATTTGTTCTTTCAGTCTAAAATGGTGATCAGGATAAGATGTAGGCTCCTCATATGGTATACACTAATTGTTCTGTTTATTTAAGGGGATGGCTGAAAGGTACATGGAAGGCTTTGACATTTGGTGTATCTATGGTTTAGGATGAACCAAAGGATCATGTAACCGATTGTTACTTTTGTTTAACAAGTGTGTCTGGAATTTCTAAACATACTGTAAAATATCCTTCATTGCAGTCTGCAATCAGGCCTGTACCTCACAGTGAAATTATTCCAGTCCTGAGCTACCTGTGAATGTATGTTTCAAAATCAGCGATGAAGAATCAGGCAGTACTGAAAAAGACAGTAATGATTCTGATTTTGAATTATCTTCCAATAAGCCACATCTTACATCCACAAGGTGAATTAAACGGCTTTGGTTATTTTGAGTTTATAACTTCATCATGTATAGTATTTATTCTAATATTATATAACATTAAATTCTGTAAAAAAATAATAGATGGATGTAAAATATTTTTTCGTTTTTTTAGCCTAAATATATGTATCAAATGTGATTTTATGTTAAATATTAATGTTAAAATGAGGTTAATAGAAACTTATAAATAAAGTGTATTAATTTATTATTGAAACTAAAATAATTTAGATTAATTTAGTTATTGAATAATTAAAATAAGGTTTTTTTTAACTTAAAGTAAATTATTGTTGTAGGACTACAAAATAATTGTTAATAATTATTGTTTTTAAGATTATAAAGAAATAGACAACAATACTGTTTATCCTGCATTAAAATAATATTTGATTTTGTTTTACTGTTTTAAACATCTCTTGTTTTGAGACTTATTTGCAAATCATTATGGAAATCAGAGACAAGACAAAAACCTATAATTAAGAATGTTAAATATTGACGCAGCACTTCTTTTTCAGTATTTTGCACTTTTTCTCCTTTTCTCTTCTTCATACCATTTCTTTTTTTCTATATCCATTCTTATTGATATTCAACAAACTTCATTTTATTTCAACACAAAAAATTTATTTATTAGTATTGATATGTTTCCTTTTAATTATTGTGCCATGCAGATTCTGTGGCTAAAACACTGCATACATACATTATAATTATAACTATATATAAATAATGCATTAAATTTAAAACTTTTTTTTTATGTGAGTGTGAGATTTAATCAGATTTTATTCAAAATTAATTGTTTTGACCATTTACAAAAAAAATTTCTAGAGATAATTAGAATTAAAGCTATTACAGATTAAGTCTAATTTTTACGCATATGTATGGTAAAAAACTGATTTGTAAACTGGAATAGTCTACAGGGAGATATTCAGGCTAAGATTGAGTCTTAAAGGCTTTCTGGTGCTTTCTAACTGGAAGATTTCACAAATCTTAGGTGCGTATAGTATAGTTGTGCAAGAGAAAATAGCCATCAGGTGATATATCTGATTGATTCAATTTACAGTTTGATTATCACCCTGGTCTTTGTCTCTTAATTTTAATGTTATTGATCAGTCCTGAATGTCAGGCATTAAGGCAATGGGAGACCAGATTGTAGTCTAAAAGTGCTGTGACTTTATTGGTTTAGGGCCAATATTTGGTGAATAGTCCCTTTCTTGAATTATATTTTGCCAGTGGATGAGTAGGAAACACCATAAATGCTGTTTGACAAATGCATATTTGCCAACAGTGAGCATTAATGTACAACAGAACATTAAAACTAGAGAGAATAAAAGAATCACCTCATAGAAACAATGATGTGTGTCATTACAAAGTAATGACACACATCCATATCTTAATACAATGCGTATCTTTTTAATAAGTGTTTTATTTGTGTTTTGAATCATTGCATTTAAAGTATGTTTTTTTAATATTTGGGGTGATCTTACGGCATTAATTATGTAAGATCTCTTTTTTTAAGGAATATCATAAATGAAATTATAAATTGGAAACATTGGCAACAACTGTGCATTATTACTTTAAATTAGTGAGGATAATTTATTTTAAAAAAATAAACTAATTTTTATTTAAAGAATTTTTTTAATACTAAAACTGTTACAATATAAACTGTAACAGTATTACAAAGACATTATTAGTGTACAAGATCTGTTCAGAAAATAATCATACTTTATTTTTTAAATCTTTATTATTAATTTATGGATGATTGGTCACAGAGCTGGCTGTAGTGTTTTTGCCATAGGCAAACCCAAAAAATGTTGAATCTCCAAGCTTCAAAAAACTAAAATTTAAAAAAGAAAACAGAATTATAAAAGAACCATATTAACCAGAATTACATATAAACTGAATTAATTATAATTGTATTAACAATACTAACACAGATTTATGTAAAATTGTTTTATTGAAAAACAAAATTTTTTAACAAGCTAACAACAGCAAATTTACTAACTTAAACACTAGTAACTGCTGTCTTCAGAGATAATTTAAATATACTTTTTAAACAATAAACAAAACTAGTATAATAATAATATATGTTATTGTACTAATAAATAAAAATATTTATATATTTATATATTTTCTAGATTTAAGTAACAGAATATATTTTTGTGGATTTATGTTTATATTTTGCGCTCTAGTTCAGATGATTTTGTCAGGGTAGGCAGTCGCCTACCTTGCCTGCTGCCTAGGGCCAGTCCTGATTTTGCTTCTTGTCCCCTTCAGAGTACTTTCCTCTGAAGTTCTCTGAAGATAGTAAGGACTGTCTTAATATCTGTAAGACAGTTCTTACTACTGTTTTTCATGATTTTTTGGGGTTTTCATTGGCTTGGTATAGTGGTGGGGATTGTTCACGTGTTGTGCGTTCCACCACTGTCAGACACAGTCCGCTAAGCTCTGAGTTTAGTGGACTATCCAACACGCCTTTTACGGCCTCTGTTACCATCACCGCATAGTTAATCTCAATTTTCTGTAATTTCAATTAAAATTGTATATCGTATGTGTTAGTAATTAATAAATAGTTTACAGTTCAAAATTAAGAGTTTTATTTTCGCAACGTAAGCCGTAAACAGTGATAAAACTGAGTTATTCAACGAAATGTGTATAAACACATTCATTTCATTAAAAATGAAAATGAATCACTAAACATATAATAAACCTAGAGATAACTATTAAGCACTTCTGAATAGAAATAGCCTCTCTTACAACATCAAAATGAATTTTCATACTGTTTTATTTTTTGTGTAGAATTCTAACACAAATAGAATAATCATGTTAAAATCATGTCATAGAAAGTTATACATTGATAATATGAGAATTCTTTGTCATAAGCTACTACCAGTTATACAACTTAGGTGAGACAGAATTTATTCACTTATTTTCTGCACAAGAAGTTAATTGTTTGTACAATATTGCTTAATTGCACAATTGCTTGTAATAGAGTACAAATTGTACAAAAAATACTTTAATAGTATTAAAGTGCTTTAATAGGGTACAGAGGTAAAAAATATAATAAACAGAGAAAATCTTTTAAATTTATTAATTTTTTAATTATATCAATTTCTTCATAATTATCTATCATTATGAACAAGTTAATGATGAATTTTTTTTGAAATATAAGAATTTGTTGCTTTAAATCTGTTCCAGCCTTCTTTTTGGTTGTGATGCAAGTATGATTAGCTTAATCAAAATTATTTTACTTGTAATTAATGATGTTGATTTTTAGCCAGTCCCAATGGGGAACAGAGTAACTTGTTGGACTGATTGCCACTGGTATTTCATTGGGATTGGCCTGATAGTATGCAAATATATACTGACTCAGTGAAGAAAGGCTTTAGGAAACCACTACATTTGAGACTTTTCCTAAATGTCTGGCAAGAGGTAGTTTTGTATGTTTGGAAATTGCTATGCCATTTTAGAGAGTGACTGATCATCCATTAAGATTGCATGCAACAATTTAATTAACATACATAAATTTATAAGTTACCATAATATTATTGTGTAATATTTTTATATAGTTGTCCAGTTTTATTGTTTCAAATTTTTTTTGATTATTCTTTATCTACCATGCACACAAACAGGTATACCACATGAAATTATTCTTCATGAAGTTAGATGTTCATTTTTATTTGTGCAATTTATTTTTTTGTAATATATGTGTGTGTGTGTGTGTGTGTGTGTGTATATATATCAAAAGCAATTAGCAATTAGGAGACCTGGTTTTTCCCAATAAGCACTTTAATATCAGGCTTGGTTTCTTCATATATATACTAGAAGGTGTCTGGTTAGACTATGCTTCTAAAATATTCAGGGTTCCTGAAAGCCTACATTAGCAATTATTTAAATCACACAGAAGACAGGAAAAAAGGAAGGCAAGAAGAATAAGGGGAAAGGTTGTTCAGTGAAAAATGAAATGATCTACCTGTAGACAGACTGTGATATGAAAAAAAAAACAGTTCTTTTTTTCTAATTTAAAGGAGTTCTTTAAGGTTCAAGACTCTCCAGAAGGCAATATATACCCATATCTATTCTGTCAACAATTTAATGAGATAGATGTCTCAGGGATAAGTATATTCATGAGATAAAGTGTATTAGAGTACACTTACTCAGGATCAGAGAAACAAATTACATAAATAATTTTGCATTAAGCAATTCAATTATATTCTACAGCAAAATACTTTTCTTCTTATTTTATAAAACAAATGAATATAGGCTCACAACTTAAGGAAAATCCTCACCTATTCTCATAATTGTGTACCATATGGAAGTATGCAATTAAAGAATCAACGTTTTGGTAGGATAGACTGTATCTGATAAAATAAAATGAAGGTTAAACTCTTCATTTTCATCTTACTAGAGAGATTACTTTTTAATTCATTTTTTTAAGATTGTAATATCATTCCGTGTTACATATAAATAGCATTGCTACAGTCAGGACCATTTCTGCAGCAGTAGGATATTTTGTTATAATAGAACATAAAGAGTGATTTGCATTGTCTTATTTAAAATAATATGTTGACTTTAAGAGCATACTAAGCAGAAACAATAGAAACATGAAAAACATGATTTGTTATAATGAAAATGTAGTGAAAATTTTCTTATATTCTCCGAACAAGTAATATTAGTAATAGTAGAACCTATACGCAAAAGGCATCATTGACCAATAACATGGCTGGAAAAAGAATTTTATGACAATTTATAATTTTTAGAACATATAGAAAGCTAACTTGTATAATTTTTTGAATTTACCCTTCTTTTACTAAGTACTCATGTTTCAGATAGTAGTTATTTATTTACATTTTAATTACCTGGTAAATAATTTTAATTAACATACTTTCATATTAAATAAAGATATGGATATTTATTTCAGGTGGTATTTTCTTCACCATCACAATCTTTTCGTGAAAAACGAGAAGATATGGAAAGCCAAGTTAAACCACCAGAAATGACAGGACCTGGAGGAGCTGTTCCCTATGGAGATTTACTTAACACATTTTTAAGACCTCTTCAGTTTCTAACAGAATTTTTTCAAAAAGTTATTCAATATATTTCACAAATTGGTCATAATATCGTCACTGGAATTAATAATAAGTTTACAGCAACTGCTCCAAAGTGAGATGTACATAAAATAATAAGAACTTTTTTGGTTTACTTTTTTTAACATTCAAGTTATTATGAATAAGTGTATATTTTAATAGGAAATAAATATGTTTTAATAATATTAGAATAACGTTTTTGATTACTTCTTCCTTTTATATCATTTTACTTATTGATCTATATTTATGTTGCCTTCAACAGTCTTCTAACTATATATGTTCTAACTATATGAGTTGTTCTCATTGAAACTTCAGCCAACCAGCTCTGATTCAGACACTGGAGTTAATTATATCACTGTACACAGGTAATATGGTTGTGGTTTAGTTTTGGGCAGGTTAATACAAAACAAGATTTGAGGAAACCAGGAGTGAGAAAAATTTTGCTAGACTTTGCAAAAATCTTAGAAGCTGTAAGTACATAATAAAAGGAAATCCACCTATAAGCTAATACATGTTCAAAAATTCAAAACTGGACTGAATCTTTTTAATTACATACGTCTTCTTATGTCCTCTTCATTTTAGCAGTTAAAATGATACCTTTTCACTTGGTGGATCACTTTGAAGGTAAGTGTATTTATAAATAAGCTATTCAGTAAAATATATCAAAAGAAAAAAAGAATATTTATATAATATGAAACTGGTGATCCGAAAAGAATTAATTTTTAGGAAAGTTAGGAAAAATAGCCCAAAGATTCAAGGTAGTCAGTCATCTGTGATTGCTTTAAAGAATTATAATTTTTTGGAGAAAAGTATGGTAAGTGCAACAATTGTGTCAAAACAGATATTTTCATGTATTATTTTTATTTTTTCTTCATTGAAGTACACTTATTGTTGTAAAAGTCATAAAGTTGTGGAAACTACTTTTTAATCATTCTTTATACTAAGTTTTGACATAAAAAAGTTATTCTTGGATCAATTAAAATTTTGAAAAGATTGTTGTAGTTTAGTAAAATAAATTAAATATATCCACATGTAAGATATGCTTAATATTAAATTATGTATAATATCCTCTTTCTCTCTCTATAAATAAATAAATATATATATATATATATATATATATATATATATATATAAAATACATCAACCCAAGTACAGAATAATTGAAATAGGATTACTTATCTTATTTCATTACATGAGAGAAGCACTTTTGTTAACTTAATTCACATCATCAGCTGCATTACAATTATACACATACATTTCAAAAAACATCATAAACTCACAATATATTATATCATATCAGTTATATTTTATATTAAAAGTCTTTCAAACTAATTAAATCTTATTAAAATATTTCAAATTAAATTCAAAATTTACTTTATCATATTTTAAAACCTTATACAAAATTAAAAAAAAAAACTTTCATTTAAATTAAAAATTTCAAATTATAAAATTGTTTAAAAATTATAATTAATCAATTTTAAAAATTAATCAGTTTTTAATAAGTATCTTTGTAATTTTTAAACAATTTTATATTTTACATCTCATCTTGTTTTGATTTGTAATTTTTAATTTAAATGAAAGTTTTTTTAAATTTTGTATAAACTTTATAGTATTAAACAAGAAAATTTAATTTTGAATTTAATTGGAAAGATTTTAATAAAATTTAATTAGTTTAAAAGGTTTTTTTTTATATAAAATATAAATGAATAAATGATATGATATTATATATTGTGAGTTTATGAAATATTTTGAAGTATATATATTACAAATATAATGCAGTTTATGTGATTTGCTAAAGCGCTTCTGCTTATGTAATGAAATAAGGTAAGTAATCCTTTTTTTTCCTGTTTAGCCCCCAGAACTACCGTAAGGTATTACTTCGTTACTGTAAGGTAGGTAATTCAGTTTTTCTGTACCTGGGTTGATCTATTAAATATAAATTAATTTGTTTAGTGTAGAGGAGTATGGTTCATAAAAAAAAAATGTATGTGTGTGTGCGCGCGCGCGTGTGCGTGTGTGTATATCATACTTGTATAAAAAAAATCATACCTATATAATTTGTGAATATCTAATAATAATTAATTTGTCCTCCTTCATTCTTAATCATTTCATGTACATGATATGGCATTGATTCAACAAGGATACTTCACATTTTTTTTATTTCTTCATCATGAAAACATACTGATATTATTGCTTTAATAAGTTAAATTTTTGTGGTACAATTCATTTTTGAGAGTTTTTTTTTACTATTGCCCAAAGATTTTCAATAGTGTTTAAGTCTAGGGCATTAATTGGTCATGGGAGCACTTTAATGTTTCATTTTTCAAGTTCCAATTTTGGCAGTACATGCCATACTACCAAATAATAAGATTTAGGACCATGCCGATGATAAATCTTATTGAAATTTGTGATAATTTGTTTTGAAGTTGAGTTACAACCCTCTCCTTCAGAATATCCATCACTTTTCAATATATCATCTACTAGAATTAATGAATAAGGGTTTTCAAATGTGATAAAAACCCAAAATATTTTTTTCTGGGGATGTTTAATCAATTATTGGATATGAGCCGGTGATGTATTTTCGTCTGATGCTTTTCTAAAGTATTGAATTTTTTGCCTGTGAACATAAAAATGTGACTTCTTGAAAAAATAACATTTTTCCAGTCTTCTTTTTTGCCAGGCTAGCATGTGTTTTGGGCCACAAGAGCATTTTTTGCACATTGCTGGTGTTAAACCTGTTTTATAGCTGGCAATGAGATTTCTGTGCAGCCACAAGAAGTCGGCATCTACTAGTTGTCACATGTAAATCTTTCTATTGCTAGTTCTTGATTTAATTCTATACAGATTATTTTGGATCAAGGTTTTTTTTTCTCATTAATAACCAGTTTTGTTTTCTTTTTTTATCACAATTGCCTTTCCTTTGAGGTGAAAAGTAATCAGTTTCATTAAACTATTTTAAAATAGCATTCATTGTCCCTATTCAGAAGCTATTTGTAGTTGTCATGCTGTATGCTCAGAAAGAGAAACAATTTTTGAATGCTTTCTTGGAGTTATGTCCATTGTTATATGTTGAGAACAGACAGAACAAAAAAATATGAAAATATGATATTGTAATAAAAATTAAATAAACTTTTACAAAACACTATATATAAAATGAAACTGATAAATAACCTTAGAACAATAACTTCACATTACATTGACAACTTATAGAATGAGAGTGGTCAAGCACTGTACCGACAATATAGAAACAGTAGAAAAATTCTCTGGGTTCGCATTAATATGCTTACTATTGTATATGTAAGTTAGAAGTTATAGGTAATTACACAAAAATTATAACAAAAAAAAATTACAGCTGGCAATGTTATTAACTAACATTTTTAAACTTTTTTTTTGTAATAAAATAAATGTGTCTATTATGAAGGAAAATACATTTAACCAGGAATTTATCTTGAAAATTTAATTTTAAAAATCAGTTCTGGATGTGTGAAATTGGTTTTATGACTAATTTATAATGTTAACTATTGTATGATAGTACATATAATATACATAGAATTACAAAGTTATATTTTTTTGTGATAGTATTCAGCGTGAAATAATTTCTATCTAAACTTCAGTTTTCTTATTACTAACTGATAATCAACAAATCAGAAATTAATGAATATATAAAGATGCTGTAATCAATATGTAGTAAAAATTTAGTTATAATACAGTCAACATATAGAACTTTTTCAAAATTTGAAGATATTAAAAAAAAGAAAAAAAATTAAAGATGGTTAAATAATGTGGAGAGTTTCCCAACATTACTGTGTTTATAGTTAATTGAAATAAAATTATTACAATTATTTTCAGGTTAAAGATTTTGTTCTTCCTGAAGTCTTTCAAAACTTTTCATCAGCTAACTCTTTAGAGGAATCCTGGTTGGGATGTTACCATTATTATTGATATTTCTTATGAATGAATGCAAACTCCTTAAATATATAAAATTGAACAGTTCATGTTTATTCATTTGATATGTAAATTTGTCAAATTTATGGAGTATGTAAAGTTTAGGTCATTCAAGTATGCTGAGATCTTCACTTTTTGCTATCCTACCTGCTTTAACAATACTAAATCTACTAGTATAATGAATTACACTGTATTAAAAGCTGTGAACAAGTTTTGGTAGAAAAAGTTCCATTAATTTAAATATTAATTGTTTATAATTTTTCATTGTCATATTTTGTCATTATTATTCAATAAATACAATTAAGATATACAATTTTTGTATTTTCTTTGATCATATAATTCTTTTGGTCATGACAATTGATCAAGACAATTCAGAACTCATCATGAATAATCCCAGCCATGATCAGCAGTCTCTTTCTCTCTTTTTCTGTTTAGGCTATGGAACCACCAGATATTACTTCACAGGATATGTAAATGAAGTGTATGAGCAAGAGTGTGTGTGCCAGTAAATCAACCTGATTGAAGAAGGTAATAATTTATTATAATAATTTTGAAAGAATAAACAGCTTGCAAAAACTAGCAAGATAAAAAAGTAAAATTCATTTTAAACAAAAACATTAATACATTTTAATTTTTACGGATTTTTAGTATGAATATACAAAAACTCAAACTTTTATGGAAGATTCATGTAAAAAACTTAAAATTTAAAAGGCATTTATTGCTAAAAATTTTAGAAAAATTACTTTTTAAACTTTGATTTTTTAAAATGAATAATCTAAATAAAAATTAACATTCATTAATAATAAGCCTTTATATTTTAACAAAATAATATTCATATTATTTAAAAAATAAAAAATAAATAAATAAAAAATGGAACAGTATTAATTTTGAATGTATGAGAAAAATATTTTATAAAAATTTGTTTGTTTGTTTTTAATATGAAATGATAAAGATACAGTACAGATAAGAATAATCTAGTGTACTCAACAATCTATTGAATCAATATATGGATCTATATCAGTAGTTTTAATGAAATAATTGCGAAAGCAAGTTGCAGTATACCAACATTACACATTAATATTATTATTAATAGTCATTTTATAAATAGATATAATAAATAGCAGGCATACAGAAGTGGCCTACTTCTTGTAAATTTGCCATGCAACACAGAATATTAATTCGGACATTAATATGTTTTATAGTTATATTTGTAAGTACACATTTATTCAGTAATACTAATAAATTACAAAAACAACATTACAGATAAATTTACAAAATTATGAATAATGTTGTTAATGGTAATGATATATGTTAGATTTATGAAATGTTTAATATAAAATAATTTCTTACCATAATAAAAGCTATAAATTAAAATAATGTATAGAATTTCCTTTAATTGTAAGGTTGACTACAGTGTATAATATATATATATATATATATACATATGTATAAAATTTTATGTAATAATAATAATTATATACAACAATTAATTGTGTATGTATATACACATAAAACAGAAATATTGTTTATTCAGAAATAAAAAGGATTTAACTAATATTCCTGTTAGAGTATCTTCTGTAAAATTTAAAAAAAATTCTGATAGTTTTATATTCATGCCTATTTGAAAGGGTTAATAGCCAACAAATTTCAGCTAAGTACCGCATAAAAATCCTTTCTATAAGTATATTATTAATTTTGACATGAGAGTACAAGACAATTGGTTTGTTAAATGCCATAATTTGGTTCTCTTGAAATTAATTATCAAACTGTAGTCATCACACATAACATTTAAGCGTTGGGTCTAGAACTGTTAATCTTAAATACTATCAAACAGTAATAGTATCAGACTAACAGTATCAACTTTATATTGAATGTTATGAATTCAGTTCAGAGACATTCCCATATCAATATCACTCACAACTTCTTGAAAATTGACTCAGAATAGAAATTAAAAAGAAGTAGAGGCAATACACAAACTTGATGGACTATCCTCATTATTTAAATATTTTGTTTGTTCATATATTTTCACCTGAACAATAACCACTTGTCGCAATTTCAGGTTTTGTCTAATTATATCAGAAGGGTCCATACCACTTCTCTGTAAAAGCCAAATTAACTAATCATGTTTAACCTTATCTCAAAGACTTTTTGAAATCATTGAAACAAGTATTTAGATCTGTACTCCTGTACAAGACACCTCCATACCTCTGTGTGTGTGTGTGTGTGTGTGTGTGTGTGTGTGTGTGTGTGTACATGCTCTGAAAAGAACCTCTCTGATGCTCATTCTATTTTTTAAACTATATTACTTTTATTTTCTTAGGACTTTTTAAGGCATAAATCAACTTCTCCAGAATCTCAAGACCTATCCCATTGGGTACAAAATTCTGTATCTACATCAGCGAATTGCTTCTCAATATTTCCTATCAGTATCGTACATTTGCAAAAAAAATGAATTAATTTTTTATGGCAATCTGTGAATGAATTTTACTTCTTGTCACCCGTGTAACTACATGTGTCACTGGGACATCTGAAAGTTGTTACACATGCAGAAACTATAACATGGTAATTCTGGATACATTTATCATCGGGACCATTTGATAGGTATCCTACAGTTACCTCTTTTTAGTGAAATTATTTTATTATTAATTTTAACCAGAAATTCTAATTTCACTTTATAAATATTTGCAATGGATTTACATTTGTTGATAGAATTGCTCATTAAATTATCATTGTATAACTTTTCTGAAAAAATGAATTAACTTTAGAATAAATTCTTTAAACATTTTAAAATAATTTTTCTGTTGATTTTTAAAATACAAAAATTAAAACTAGTTAATACTGTGGTTTATTTATATTGTTGTTATAATTCTCTCAGTTTCCAAAATACGGTTTTAAGTTTTTATATTAATCTTTACTGATAACCCTTTTATAACAGTAAAGAAATCATAATCACATGGTTTATTTTCAGATAAGTGTTTAGCATTATCAGGATACGTGGTTTACATAGTGACATTTAGGTTTGTAACTATTTTCCTATATACCTTTCATGTGAATGAAATCTCAGTTTAATTCACTTTAATGAATAGCTAAATCATTAAATATTATTATTTAATCGAATCATATAAATTATAATAAAGCAAAAGAAATATAAAGATAATTACTTTTAAACTAATCAAATGTTAACTTTAGAAATTAATTTTAAAATTGTTAAATGATATTTATTTATTTATTATTATTTTTAATTATAATATTACAGTGTTTTGAATGTAATGAAAAACTATTGTCATGGAAAATTTCAGTAGCAATTAAAAATCAATTATTTCCATAGCAAAAAAAAAAGTTTTATTCACAGATGTCAATAATAAATAAAAGTTAATGGAAACACTTTTTTAAGGTATTCACTATTTATTATAGTAAATGGAAATGCATAATTTTGGGAAGTTATTTTAAATGTTTAAATTCATCACAGTGTGGCAGAGGAGAGCTATTAGCAAAATTGAAGAAAAAAATAATAATAATTTTACTCTATCGCATGATAAATTGAAAATTAAAATGTTTTATTTTTATTTTGATCAAATAAAAAAAAAAAAAATTAATTTACTGAAAAAATAATTTTCAGGCACAACTTCAACTAATTTTACATTTTTTCAAATAAATAGCATTAAGAGGTATAGTTTTTTCTTCATTAGTCACATTATTCTTAATTATTATTTTATTTCTTTCAGCTATTGTTGTTCTTGAGATTATTTATTTTAAATTTAATCTCATTATGTGATAAAGTGTTTTTTTTTTTGTTAGTTTAGAATTATTTTATCAGGAGTTATCTTTAGATATAATTATTATTTTTTCAGCAGTATTTTAAATTTCTTAATTGCTAATATCAAATCTTGAGCTGTTATGAAAAAATGTCACCAGGATCAAATAATTATAAATGTTGAAAAACTGGAGGAAAAATTATTTTCAGATGAGAATTATTCTGTTTTTTGTCTGGGGTATTTGGGTGTAATGTGTATATTGAGTTTATGAAAGGAGAAAACAAATAACTAAAGCATGTTGATCAATCTGTTTAAACATCTAATAAAAAAGAGCTTTTAAGAATTTCTCTCTTATGTTATAAAAGGATCACTAGTTCTAGTAGGTGTGATGAGCCGGCCTCCGTAGCCGAGTGGTAGCATCTCGGCTTTTCATCTGGAGGTCCCGGGTTCGAATCCCAGTCAGGCAAGGCATTTTTCACATATGCTACAATTCATTCATCTCGTCCCATCCCTCTGAAGATATACTTAATTGTGGTTCCGGAGGTTAAAAAAAAAAAAAAAAAAAAAAAGGTGTGATGAATAGAAAATATTAAAGTGCTATTTTTTCAATTGATTCTGCTGTTGAGCATATTCAGCCAAATAGATTTAGTTGTTTCAATTTACTTCAGAAATTTATTTTATTGCAGTATCAAAATCGAAATGATACTGACTGTTAAATAGACAGAGTAAATATGTGTTTAATTTTTGTAGTTGCCATACCAGTAATAACTTACCATAAAGAGTGTGAATTAAATGTGTATTACTTCAATGTTTTTCTCAAGTAGATATAGCATTACTTGTGTAATTTCTTTAATGCGGTATTTCTGTTGTAAGCAGTGTAAAATCTCATCTTGTTAAATGACAAAATCTTATGAGATGATGAAATTTATTTTCAAACTTTGTCTGCAACAAGATTGAACTGCTTTGCTTTGAATTGTCTTGATAAAATATGTAGCTCATATTTTATCAAGACTAAATGCAGTAATTATTACTAATTACTGCATTTATTGTGTCTGTATGCATTCTCATCTGAAATATAAAAACTCTTTATTAAATAAGTTATTAGTAATGTTTAAATTAAAAACAAAAACAATGATTCATATGTTTTTTTAAAAATATTTTGTAGGTTACAGCACCTCTAAAAAAAATAATGATATTAATTTGTATATGTGTATATGAAATTTGAGTGATTTTTGAAGCCAATTTTAATTTTAGACTTGTTTATATGGTGATAGAGAAAAGACAACTATTTAATATCCAATTTCATGATTTCAGTATCCAATTAATAATGTAACTTTGAAAAAGCATTGTTCATAATAAGCAGCTATTTGAGTATAGATACCAAACCTTAAAATTTTATGAAAAATATAAAAATAACTACCATTAACCAAATTTAAGAATTTTAAATTAAATAACATAAACAGGAAAATGTATTCTGTAAATGAATACAAAAACCATACATATGCACTCAATTTCATCAGTTGTTAAAATGTTGTGGTATTTGTGTTATGATAGTTTGGTATATTAAAATTATCTGAATTTTTTCCTTAGTTTCAAGTCTCCTAGAAATTAATATTTTTAAGTTCATATGTAAAATGTTAATCTGAAACTTGAAGCTGGAATTGAAAATTATATAGATATTTATAATTAGAAGCTGTGAGACAGATACATTTGACAAATATATAGTGGTAGAAATTAACTGGGACAAAGACATTAAGTCTGTTAAAGAATATGAAAAACAAGTGTTTTGAAACCTGTAAATTCTGCAATTAAAAAAAGCATCCATTACGGGTAGAGTATGATGTATTAATCAATTTTCAGTTCACTTCAACTAGTGCTATTTCACATTTCTGTTACAATAAGATTAGGTTACTTCTTTTAGAACTTATTATTTTGTTTAAAACCTTCATTCTGGTTGTAAATGATAGTGTTCTGTTGTTTCTAATACATTTAATGCTGAATTAACCAAGATTTAATTTAATATTAATATCATTCAAGTAATTGATGAAATGTTGCTTTTAATAACTATTAATATTAATAAAATAAGAGATAACTCATATTAGGAAAAGTTTCTTCTTGAAAAGAAAATCGTGGAGATCACAGGAAACAGACCATGCAACATATTTATGTAAGCAACATGATAGGCTATTCTTATCTATTTCTCAAAAGCTTGCAAATTTTCATGTTAATTATTTAATCTCACACTGCATGACGCAAAATGCAGCCTAATATTCATAAAGCTCTTAAATATTTAATATGTAAATGTGTTTCAACAAGTTATTTCAGAGGGTTTATGTAACAGTATAAAATTAAATCTTCATTAGATATTTATAGTTTAACATCAGAATTAAAATAATAGTTTCTATTTGTTTTGTTAAAAGTTTAAATTATTCATTGCTGTAATAAGCCAGATTATGATTTTAATTTCATTATATGTTATGAAGCAAAGCAGATTCTATTATTTGTCTATGTAATACCATTTATCTAAGTTTTCTCTTTTTTTTTTTTTACATTTAAATAGCCCTTTTTTTTTCTTATTTAAATAATTTAATTGTTAATGACATTAACTATAACATTACCTAATGAAAATACTCATTATATTTAGTTTCTATAATTAAAAAGTAACAGTAATAATTGTCTATTAAAATATCTCATATTTATAATTAATAATCTCATAATTATTTTAAATTTATTTTTGGTAACTTGAGTTCAGTTATTTAATTCTACTTTTCCAGTGAATATTGGTGGAATAAATATAATAAAGGGAAAAGTACGATGATCATGTCAAATATGAGAATTTGGAATTTTGTAAATCTTTACATTTTAGGGTCTAATTAGTTCATCTAGACCAAAATAACATATTATATACGTTAATGAGTAAATATGTTCACAGTTGTGTTGAACTAATTGGTCTTATACCTCAGGTTTGACCAACCAATTATCTTAAAATTTGGCTAAAATATTTCAGTATATGGGACATTGAAACTATTAATTTTTTCAAAATTCAGTAAGAGTAGGAGCATAATGTGAAAAAAAATTCAATTTTCTTCTGAGGTATTTTAGAGATAATTTTATTAAAGCAAATTTATTACTTACAGTGCATGCATAAATAATCACCAAAAAAATGTCAAAAAATCAACCCCCCCCCGTTTTAAAATTGAAATACGTAATTTTTGTTCTTTTGCTCTCTTCAGTTTAAATATTTTTCAAAAATTTCTTGAAAGTTTATACTTCATATAGAGAGATATCAAGAAATGTCTACAGTTTTTTTTAAATTATAAATCCCACATCTAAAATGCAAAAACGTCTTTTTGAGAATTCTTTTTTTAAAAAATTTAATCTTTATTGAAGGAGGTGATTGATTTAGAGAAGATTTTACTTAAGCAAATTTGTTAAGTGTAACTTATGTATTTCTTTAGAAAATCTTTTCTTAAAATTTATTCCTCACCTCTAAAATATATTTATTCTGTTTTTGTTATTGTTGTTGATTTTAGCTTTAACTCTTAACTTTAATTATTAAAAAAATAATAAATTTTTTCATTAAGATTAAAGTAGTTTAGGTACCTACCTATGTTATATTCCGGACCCAAACTGAGAAGCAATTCTTTATTACTTTTATAAACGTTCATCTTTTCAATATTTTAAACAATTCTCCTTTATATTATTATAATTTGTTTTTTTTTTTTTGTTTGGGATTACTTCTTTACAATTAAATTTTTCCTAAATATTCTCCACAGAGTAAGGAAGGCTGTAAAATCAAAAATCTTTTTTATTTGAAATTTGGTAATTTTAATGCTTAAATCTTATTTTGGTAATCTGTAAATTACATAAGTAACAAAACAGAATTTCAATTTTTTTAAATGGATTCCCAGAAAACTTACAGGAAGAATCTGAAATTAATCAGTATTCAGTATTTTTCAATTACTGTATTTATACAGATAGGTATTTAATTCTCTTACGACATTCAGTCTTCTGCACTTTCAGATTTGATTTAGGAAAAAATGTTAAAAAACCTTGATATATAGAAATTAACAGTTAATGTGTAATTTAACTGTTCTTTATCTCGATTTTTAAAATTCTTAATAGAACTACTTAAAAGATACCACAGAAGTTCAGAATTACAGTCTGGTTTTAGAATGGTGCCTAGGAGGTGGTAGTCAAAGAAGCAGTATTTTTGTTAAGGAAACTTTGTAGAGTTATTTTTGCTTGCGGGATTGACCAAGAATTTTGTTTACTATCTGGAGGCTGCTCAATACAAAGTAGCAATTTACAATGCATGTCGATGACTCCTAGACTTAATTAAAAAAGAAAATAGTAAGTGCGCTACCATACCACTTTATTTATATTTATACAGGAAGCTAAATCTTACCATGTAAATAACAAATTTATGAATTACACTTTACATTTCTACATTAAAGTATTTTATAATTATTTTATTTGTTTACAGGTTGAAGTTCTTGGTGGTAGTCATGCTCGGAGTTCAAGTGAAGGAATGAAAGCTGAAAAATTGACTAAATATGCTGTTGATTTTTTACAAATGCTAACTTCATGCATAACACCAAAAAATTTTCGACGTCCTTTGAGATTTGGTAGATGTTTTCTAAGTCAACTTTATAATTCTGATTTGAAGGATAATCTTGTATATCCGAAATTAAAGGAGTTTATAAGAGGAGTTTTAAATAGGACAATTGCTGAAGAGCATACTTATAGATATAAAATAATAAACAAATTTATAAATAGGCAACTTAGCAGTCAGGGAAGGTATGGTACTTATGGTACTTATGGTAATACAGGTTACAGATCTTCAGAATTTGGTAATGGAAGAGGATTTAGATATGACACATATAGTTAAAATACTTATCGATGATTCACCTTTGTCTTTTTGAATTCATAAATTGGGTAAATTTACATAGTGCCTGCAAGCTTATGTTCTATTCGTGATAAAAATATGAATTAATACATTTATCAGGTGGTAATTGTAATATTATTTCATGTTAAATCACCTTTTGACAAATCATTTTATAAAAGAAAACATGTTTAACAAAAAAAGTAGTTAAGCTTCATTTCTTTTTGCAGTAATTTACAAAAAATAATGTTAAATTTAGTTCAGTTAACTGTATTTTTATGTTTAATTTAAATTTAGACATAAAAGTTTAGTTCCGAATAGAAATTCGGATTAATTATTTAGATTATTTAATTTTCCTTATTTATGTCTTATGAGAAAATGTTAAAGGATTACTTTATATCTTAATAAAGATAATTTTGATTTTGAAGATTTGAAAAAATACATAAAAATTAGTTTTATGATGCTTGAATATGTTCTTGAATTAGCCAAAGAGTCCAATTATGGTAATGAAAGAAATATTTTTTTATGAAATAAAAACTACGATGGTATAATCTTTGGGTTGCTCCCATTTCTGTATGTTATATTAACTTCTTTTCATTACATTACCGAAGTCCATATTTGAATTCAAAATAAATAATGATTTTTTTCTAGTGAATGCTAACAGGTTCTTTCTTTCTTCTTTTCTTTGAAAAAACCAATGTTTTTTTCAATTGTCACTGTTATTAAATTTTATCATGTAAAATTACATCCATAGTTACTGACATTCTACTATAGCAGATTCTAACTGTTGTGACCTCTATTTGCTGTTGATAACCAATATCTATTTTACCAATACTTCTTTGTATCTTTACTCATCTTAATTCTTATTTTATTCTTTACTTTGAAACTCTTCAGTTAAAATTGTGCCCAATCCAGTTTTTATTTTACTTTCTCAGTAGTTTTATATGGAGGAGTATTTAATAGGTTCAAAATTTAGGATATCTGGTTTTTATATTTCTCATTTATTTACGTTCTTGAGTCCAGATAGTAAAACAGGAATAGGGCCCAATTCTATACATGTGCGTGTATGTCTATAATTAGTGTGAATGAATCTAGTGTCTACTTTGTTTAACATCTCTGATTAAGGTGAATGAGTAATCATGAAATTAACCTCTACGAATATGTTTATGAAATTTTACAATTTGGTGACTTACGTAAGGATCACTGATAATAATTTTTATGAAAATCAGAGAAGGTGAAGTCCTTTTCTTTAACTCACGTTCAAGTTGATTACAACTGGGAAATTTTTATAACAAAATCGGCAATTTTTGTTTAATGATCTTACTGTTAATTATGAAAATCATGTTTATTTTTTTTAAAAACTTTAGAAAAAAACATAGAATGAAATTTAATTTTAAAAATCTTTACTCTAGATCAAAACAATGTAGAAAAATATCATGGACTTTTTATGCATATTTAAATATTTTATTAAGCGAGACATTATTTCACATACTTTCTTATTTTCAGAGAAGAGTAACGTATAAAATTAATGTAAATATTAATATTGTTACTAATTTTAATAAAAAAACTTAAAAATAAAATGGTTATATATTTTTTTGTAAATAGTTCAATAAATATTTTTATTTTTTTATAAAACTGTATTTTACCATTATTATTATTATTTGTTTTTTATATTACACAAGAAAGAAAAAATCTATTTATATAACAGAAAACATTTCCTTCAAAGGGGATCAGTGTCTATCGTTTAATATTTCAATAATTATTTTACGTAGTCAACAATATTATAAAATAATTATTTTATTTTGTTACAATTGATCAAAAATCTTAACAACACAGGATACAAATTTATCCAATCTCTCCTGCTAATACAATATTTGTAAAATTATTGTTTATAATAGAGAATTTAGATACAGAAAGAGAATTACAGTACTGTACAGTTTCTTAAGTTTCTAAAAGGTTATACCAGATGGAAAAACCAAAAAGAAAATTGTCAGATTTGATAAACTAAACTTACTTATATAAATTTGATGACACAGTAGTATGTATACAAAGCTTGTTAAAAAAAATGCTTTATACAATATCTTTGTGTTTTATAAAATAGTTACTGCCAAAGTTAAATTATTCTTTTTTGTTCCACAGTATCCTCATATCTATAACTTTTTTGTTTTGGTGGTTAGAAAGATGCCTTTACAAAATATATTGCCTGCTGGTACAATAATTTTTTATTTCTTTTTTGGGGGCAAATATGAAGGTTTATTATTAGTACCCAGAAGCAATGATTTTACAATAAAAACTAGTTCTATAACTAACAGGTGTCTATCAGTTGTTATTACACTGTTTATAAATTTGTATATTATCATTAATGGAAAATTTTCTTAAAAAATAAAAGTACCTATTAAATATAAATAACCTTTTGTTTAATATTTTTTAATATTACTTGAAATTAGTTCTATTTAAAAACACAAATAAATTTTCAAATTGAATTATTTTTTGACCAATGGTTTTTCAGCTATAGATGACTTAAAGTAATAATTATTTCAATAAGGAATGGTTAATTAAAAAAAAAATCGGTGCAGTCATTCTGATGACTGAGTAAGAAAATGTATAAAGTGATAAAAAATAGTCCTTACGTTGTGCATAAACTGATTTTAAAAATACTTTTATTTCATTGAAAACTGGGTGCTGTAAGTAGAATAACTCACAAAAAAAATGACAAACCGGTTTATTGTATAATGAGGAACAATCTATATTTTACTTCATATATTAACGTGTAATGTAAGTTTTTATCTCTTCAGCAGTAATCTTATAATAATTTTCCCTTTCATATACCATAAAAAAAGTTAGTTGTTAGGCAATCGATAGGGATGTTTTAGTGGTTGGATATTTATAAATTATATAAGGTAAGACAGGAAACTGTCTGAGGAATAAAATAATCTATCCAAAATTTTTTATTGTATTATGAATTTAGTTATTGAGAATTCAAAGTCACCGACAAAATATAGTGCCACCAATTAATAAAAGCAAACCATATCATTCATAATAAGATTAGCTCTCTCCAGCATATTAAAAAGACTAGTAATTCCTTCTTGAATCCTTGTCAGTGCGCTTGTTGGTTATAATATTATTTACATAGCTCAACAAGTGGAAACGTTTTAAATGACCTTCCATTATTAAAAAAGATAATTCATACAAAAAAAAATTCATATTAATAAATTAATATCAGATGAATACACAACAAATTAAAAATTATCATTATTTTTACTTACAAGTTCTTTTTTAAAAATAATTTTGTGTGGTTATATTTATAATTGAATATGACCTTTTCAACAGTCGCAGGATTGGCCAACAGAAGTGAAAACTTAAAGCAATGAGTACCGATCATTGGTTAATAATTAGATTTGATTCAATTTTTTTTTTTTTTTAACCTCTGGAACCACCGTTAGTTCCGGAGGTTAATCTTCAGAGGGTGAGATGAATGGATTGTAGCGTGTGTGAAAAATGCCATGCCTGACCGGGATTCGAACCCGGAACCTTCGGATGAAAGGCCGAAACGCTATCATTCGCAGCCACGAAGGCCGGCATTTGATTCAATTGCTGATTCTAATGGATGCGATTATTCATTTAAAAGGAATTAATAGACTACTTAAGAAATCTATTTATAATATAGTGTAATAGTTAATTAAATAATTTGATAATAACAATTAAATTGGTTCTCTTTGTTTTTTTTCTTTTCATTGGGCATGTCTGTTTCTGAAAACTTTTTCTTTTGCCTTTCTTTATACTGCTGATTACGTAATCTTCTTAATTCTTTTGAACGTTCATTTTGTCTCATTATTTTTTCATTATTACTGTAATTTTCTTAATTTTTTTATCCATTTTATAAATATCATTATCGCTTTCTTTGTCAGTACATCTTTTGCTACTGTTAATTGAACTATGACAATTATCTTCATTTTCCTACATAACTGAATTATCCTAATAAAAATATATTAGAAAATATTGTAAAATAATTATACGCATATTAGAAGGGATTTTAAATGTAAAAATTAAATATTTATAAATTCAATAATACAATAAGTATGCATATTTATATAATTTTGGAATCATTTTTTAATTTCCGATTAGCGTATACTGTGTGTGTGTGTGTATACGTTAATGTGGCATTCTTTTTTACCTCCCGATTAACGTGTATTGTGAGTATATAACAGTAAACTCTATATATATATATCTTAATTTTTGATCTCCCGAATGACGCATTATGTTTGTAACTCCCGAGTTGCATATGCGTATACTAAAAGTATATATATTTATACAAAATTAAATTTAGTAATACAACAATGATTATACATATTTATATATTTGTGGCATTATTTTTTATCTTCCGTATGGCGTATATTATTTTTGAGTTTAAATTCATTTTTTTAACACCCGAGTTGCGTATACTATGAGTATATATATCTATTCATTTTTACCCCGAATGGGCTTTTTTTTTTTAACTCTTGATATAATTTCTTTCGTTTAAATAGATATATATTCACTTTGAATTACACGGACAATAATCTAAAATGTTTAATGTTGAGTAAAAATAGAGAAAGAGATAAAGATTGAAAGATAGAAAGAAAGAGAGCTTTAACTGAGGAAGCGAATACCACCTCCACAGTATTATGTACTATATATTCGAAGGTATATGCACGCGTGACTTTATAATTATACGCATGCCGTATTACGTTTATGTATAATATACATTTCGTATATAAATACATTCATATACTTTATTTTTATGATTTAAACAATAAATAAAATTTTTATATATACATACACTTTTTTGTAACACATTTTTTGTATACACATATATATATATATGTGTGTGTGTGTGTGTGTGTGTGCGCGCGAGCGCGTGCGTCTATATCTAGGTGTGTGTGTGGCTATGTGTCTGTGTGTGTACATACACATTTTTTTATTAATATTTTTAATATACTTACTATTTTTTTCTTTATTCTTCACAAATACTTTGCTATGTTATTTTTACACTAAACCTTTAAACAATTAATTTTATATAAACAACTTAACAATACTTCAGTACGTATAAGTATACACAATTATATCTATAAAGCAACGTGCTCCGGATAACTACAACGGTCTTTCTATACTGTATTAATGTATACGTATATGCGTACTGGTGTACAGAAAGAGAGAAAAAAAGCAGGAGAAAGAAAGAGAAGTGGAATCAACGTCTTTCTTTACTGTAAATTGATGTAAACGTATATGCGCATATGCGTAAGTATACAGAGAGAAATGTATTGGGAATCACCGACGGATCATCGATGTTTTTTCTCCCACCTCTCATTTTATATATATTATACGTACGTACAAATTCTCGTTCCATATTTTTCTTTCCTATATGTATGCTTAACGTCTCGTGACGATTTTTGATTACGAGTCAACTATTTTTTTCTCCATGCAAAAGTCTATCATAAAAGTGTCCGGCACAATGCGCCAAAAAAGTTTTTACTTCAAAAAATGTAATCTAAATGTTTTATTTTTGAATAAAATTTATAGCTGAATTAAATTAATTTTTACTTTTGTGTTATTGGGTATAATTTCTATTAAATCCAGTCATGCTAACATATAGTGTAAAATGTACGATGTACAGTAAGGCCTGCTTTACTGATATCTGTAGTTTTTAATATTTGAATTTCGTTCTCATTAAAAGAGCGTTTAGTATTTTTATTTTTATTATTATTTTTTTCTTTTTAGTTTTTAATTGTAAGATTGCCAGGAATGCTCAATTTGATTTAACTCCAAGAACTTGTGTCTTATTAATGTTTTTCAGTGTATAAGTTTTTAAGAGTCTCTTTCATTGAAGAGAGAGTGGCCATTAAATAGCATCAGGTTCCATAATGCAGCGGGTGTATATAAATGTTTGAATGTGTTAAGGGGTGCCAACTTCTATGAATAAAATGTCCAACCTAACCTGAGATAGTGGGAGGGAATTGGAAGGAGTTATTTTAACCGCAGAGTTCTCTTGCTGGCTGGAAGCCCACAGGATGTGCTACGTATCCCTTCCTTTCCTCTTTACCGTTTGCAGCCGCTAACTACTTTAAAGAAAAAAACCCTTTGTTTGACTCTGCAGATTTTTTAAATGACAAAAAAATTGTTTGCATAAAGAAATTTTAATAATTTATTTCACTGTATGAAAATATCTTTTTTAATTTTAAATATGTGTTACAATTTATTAAAATATTATTCTTTATATATAAAAAAACAATATATTTACTACAATAGGAATACACACACACACACACACACACACACACACACACACACACACACACACACACACACAATCATCATCAGTGATCATCATCGAAATATGACATTATCGAAATATTTGGCAAACAGTAAAAACATTTGCGCATCTTAAATTACTCTATTTTGATTTGTATGTAGATAATTTACTCGCCATATAAATTTGTGGAAATTATCCGAATACAAATTTTTTTTTTTTAGTTTGAGAAAATTAAGAAAAACCTGATCCATATTCAAATAACAAATTTTCAATAGTAAGAAACTGTTTTTATAATTATTATTCATTACATGATTACTTTAATTGAAATTATATTAACAGATACCAATATATTATAATTTTAATAACTCATGCTTCCAAATTACTCTCTCCCTTTTTCTGTTTAGCCTCCGGAACTACCGTAAGATTATTACTTCAGGGGATGAATGAGGATTATATGTATGAATGCAAATGGAAATCTCAATCTCAGGTCGACCATTCCTAAGAAGTGAGGTTAATTGAAACCCAACCACCAAAGAACACCGATATCCGTGATCTAGTTTTTAAATCCGTATAAAAATAACTACCTTTATTAGGATTTGAATATTAGAACTCTCGACTTCGAAATCAGCTGATTTGCGATGTCGCCTTAACCAGCCTGGTGGGCTACTTCCAAATTACTTTTCTTTTTTTTTTGTTTCACCTCCGGAACCACAATTAAGTATATCTTCAGAGGGATGAGATGAATGAATTGTAGCGTGTG
>JAAAKQ030039176.1:0-11635 GCA_010016005.3 Zanna intricata
TTGGAAAAATATAATTAAAAGAAGAGATAGACTTATAGGCCACATATTAAGGCATCCTGGAATAGTCGCTTTGGTATGGGAAAGGCAGGTAGAGGGGAAAAATTGTGCAGGCAGGCAACGATTGGAATATGTAAAACAAATTGTTAGGGATGTAGGATGTAGGAGGTATGCCGAAATGAAACGACTGACACTAGATGGGGAATCTTGGAGAGCTGCATCAAACGTCAAATGACTAAAGACCAAAAAAAAAAAGTCTCAATACGCACTATGCACTATGTATGTCTCAATAGGCACTATGCTTCCAAATGTAAGTCTGTTCTAAAAGAAATCTCAGTAATAACCCCACACCTTTACTGCCTTTTAAGGGTGAATTCTTTTGCAATTGTATTTTTCAATTTTTCCACTTTTACCCCTATAAAATCTTTTCCTTTTTTTTTTTCAGAAAATTTCATTAAAGGCAGCCTAGAACCACCGTGCCACATTATTCGTGCTACGATTCATTGGAACATTACTCTCAGAATACTAGATGCACAGGACTTCTGCTATTGTTTCAAATCTTTATCAGTCGCTTTGTGATTACGTAAAAATCTCGGGAATGTACTTTTTTAATTTCTTGATCACTTTTCTGTAACCTATGCACATTTCATTCGAATAGTGAAACTTTTCTTTAAAATTAAAAAAGAACCTTTCTTTGGTTACTTTTTTTATGCATAACTCCAATTCATATCGAAGTTAAAATATGTCTAATTCAAGTCCAGAAATTATCTTAAAACCAGGGCCATTTAACTAACTAATCTTAGTTAGTTCAATTAACTAATCTTTTATCATTCTCTTCGCTTATTAAAATTTAAAAAATAATAAGTGGAAATATCTGTGTGAAGTAGTTAGTTCTAATTTCTCAATAGCTCTAAACGTAGAATCTTTTCTATAGACCCCAATCGTTTCCTTTTTAAATTGTTTGTAATATTACATCAAATTAGTACTGCATATAGTAGTATATAGAATGTTTATTAAAACCGTTTAAGAAAGTCATGAATGGTCCCCCACATCGAAATAAAGAAAAACTATATGTTAACAAGTTCCTACAACAAGATCCTAGCTGAAACGCTTAGTTTACCGGCTATCCGCCATTTTATATTTTTAAGACATAAACATTTATTCCTCAAGAATGATTAATTATATCGAATTGAAATTTCATATACTGCTAGAGGACTTGGTGGTTTACCTTATAAAAATAATAAATCTGACTCTCAATCCATTCCAGAATGGCGGCCATGTAAACGTTTTAATCGTTCATACCAATGTAACCGCTGGTTTATTATAAAAAAAAAGTTAGCCTTTTATGACAATAAAAATTACACCTTATTTAAAAATAAAATCCGTTCATAACTAACAAATTTATGGCAAACGTTCTTGAAGCGAGTCACTAGAATAAAAATTAGTTTTCATTTCCTCCCGAATAAAATTAAATAATTCGACACGATCTCCACTGGAATAATTTTATTAATGTTAACAAAGTCTGAGAATCAGCGTAATTTGTGACAAGTTTTTTTTTTTTTAGATCTGTACCACACTTTGTACTGGGTTAAAGGTCATTAATACAGGCCATTACTTCAAACGATGACAGACCGCCTTGACAAACCACCTTTTTCCATGTATGGGCTCCTAAACATCATCATGCATTGGAAAATTATTATTTTTCTTTTTTTTTCTTTTTTTTTTTTTTGTTTAACCTCCAGAACCACAGTTAAGTATATCTTCAGAGGATGAGATGAATGAATTGTAGCGAGTGTGAAAAATGCCATGCCTGACCGGGATTCGAACCCGGGATCTCCGGATGAAAGGCCGAGACGCTAACACTCACACCACGGAGGCCGGCAACTAGAATTTAGGTATACAAATTAATGAAAGAAGCCTTTCTTATTTCTAAAGTAGAAATTATGTTGCTCAAGAGGGGAGAGGAATGAATGGGTTTTTATTTTTTTAATATTCAAACGTAATTTACTTAGTTATATGTATTTATGTTTTTTTTTGGACAAAAATCAAATTACGTATAGTTAAAATAAATTTTAGAAAATTAACAACGGTTCATAACGAGATATTAAAATAAAACCAAACCAGTTAGAGAAGACAACCACATTTATGAGAAAAATAATAATGGTGAATACAATTACCTACAAGGAAAAGCTATAGTAAATATGGTAAAAATTTGCAGATTAAGAAAAAACTGGACAGGCCACAAAAACAGCCCACCGGACTGGTCTAGTGGTTAACTGACATCGCAAATCAGCTGATTTCGAAGTCGAGAGTTCTAAGGTTTAAGTCCTAGTAAAGGTAGTTACTTTTATACTGATTTGAATACTGGATCGTGAATATCGGTGTTCTTTGGTGGTTGGGTTTCAATTAACCACACTTCTCAGGAATGGTCGACCTGAGATTGTACAAGACTACACTTCATACACATCACCCTCATTCATCCTCTGAAGTAATACCTAACGGTAGTTCCGGATGCTAAACAGAAAAAGAAAGGTCACAAAAACAGTTTTTTTTTTTTTTTATTTATTCAATATAATACTAGTTATTTACGTCAATGAAGAAAAAAAAAAGACATTAAGACTTTTCATAAATACACGAACGCTAAAATCTAATCCCGTACTAGAAATCAAAACTTAAAAACGTGGGTTTTGTTTACGAATTGCACAATGTTTCAGTATCCTTAAGTTGGCAGCAGATCGATACACTTCCCCCTCCCACAACTAAAAGCTAAGCGGCACGCCGAATCATTTCACAACATTGCTTCTGAATTTTTATCCTACAACTTACAAATTATGACAAAAATTTTTTTTTAATGTTAATATTTTAAATTAGGCAAAAATATATCTCAAAATGAAATGAACGGATACACTGGTACCGATCTTAAGCAAGGTCGTTAGAGGTCGCTAAAATTAGGGCAGACGCGCGCTACACTATTGAGGTCATCGGCCGCGTCACCGACACATCAGCCGCTTACGTTGACTATTAATTGATGTGACGATCACCAATGCACAAGGTGAAGGTAGGAAAATCTATTCATTTGCGACACAAGTAATTGAAACAAAATATAAGAGTGCAACTATTAATGACATCTATTGAAAAAAACAGTTTTCTCAACACGTTTAAGTCTTAAATTTCCACGCTATAGAACACAATATAAAAAAAATTCATTAACGATCAAGGAATATCATGAAAAATAATATAAAATTAACTCAAAACATTTTTTTACACAGAATTTCGAAAAAAGGTGACGTAACTTTAAATTAAAAAACATACATTAACAAATAATTATCCGCAAAACAAAATTTTCCAACCATTAACATTATTAATGAAATAATTTTGTTTGTCAGTATCATTATTACAGCTTGCAATTTGAAGATGATAAATAAAAAAATAATCAATTCTAATTTCCAAGTTAGTTTTTAATATCATTACCGCATCTGTTATTACAAGATATTTAAATAAGTCGAACATGCGACCGGTATTGGTTTACCCAAGATCGAGAATAAATTCGTTGAACAAACGTTTTCTTAAACCCATAAACAAAGAGAAAAACTCAACGGTTAAATATACACTGTTAAAAAATATATCACACTTGAAAAAAGCCGAAATGACATGGCAAAAGGGTACCAACTGTTAAATAAGATACATTTAAAAACTACTCCACATTTGTACCTATACATCTTTCAGTTACACCTCAGATAAGCCACGTATAATTCATAGCTAAATGAATTTGAATAATACTGGTTGATCTAAACAATACCGGTTTCATATGTAATTAAAATACAGATAGGTACATAAATATGCACCTTATATGAGTAGGTGCACCATACTCTATCTGCATCATATCCATTTACACCCTATTTTTATATTGCAAGCTATGGCATCATCATTCTACCAATCCAAATTTTTTTTTTAACCATATCATCCCTTGCAAAATGCTAACCATAAATACTATCAAGTTATAAATTTTAACATTACAACCACTGTATCATATTCATGATTTAAATATGATATAGATTCAAGTGTGGCGACTTAGGAGGTAGTGTTGTACGACATATTAATAAATACAGCCTTGCGTATTATAAAAACTCAAAATCCTATCATGTTTACTGAAATACGTACAGTTATTTATTTTCTTTTAGCAAAAACATACTATTGGTCACTTATACTCACTTAGAAAAAATTAATTCTGTATAATGTGAAAAGTGCCAATCCTGAACCGGATTTAAATCCTTACACTTTCAGATGAAAGACAGATATACCAATCCTCCACATTTAACAAACACTTATACCATAAGTAAAGAAAGAGAAAAATATCTGATAAAATGGTTTTTTATTAATAACCAAACAGCTGGCAGTATGAGAACACCAATATTATTAGGTTTTTTCTTTCTTTATATAAATATATATATATATATCTAACCTACTTTTCGAAAGAATAAATCAATTTTTCTAAATAAAAAACTTATTATAATTAGAAACTATTTGAAACAGAAGACCTTTTTCAATGCAATTATACTTTTGAGTATCTAAGCAATGTATGTGTAACAGAAAAGTGGAATGTAAAAATTTACATTCATAAAACTAAAAAAAGGAACTGAACAAAATTGCTAATCTTTCACAATAATAACAGCACTAATATTCCAGCGCATTGTACATACTAATTAAATGACTGTTGCATAAAACTAAAAGAAAAATAAATATATATTTCATTATATTTTATTACAATACAATAAAAATAATAAGCCTGGCACAGAAAATATCACAAGTAATGCTGAAGATCAATAAATACATACAGGAATGAAATTCATACATCATTACAGACAGAAGACTATTCAGATAAAAAGTACAAAACTTGTGTAATGAAAAAAATATGACAATAAAGTCCATACAAAATACAAATAACTCATTCACAGAAAAGTGAAGTAATATTACCAGAATTAAAGAATTTATAAGGTGGACTTCTATTATTAGCCCACATATAGCATACTTCCTTATGTACATGATATACAAAGAAATTTAAATTTGTATATGTATGTAAATTATGTAAACATTTTTTAAAAATATATACATATAGCTGAATACACAATTATTTTACACTCTATGAAACCCAAATACTATAATCAGTTTTCTTAACCCCAATAATTCTGGAGTTAAGAAAAAATATCAAAAACCAACAAAAAAAAAAAAAATTAAAATATCAAAGGTCATCAACTTGGTTAATGATAATTAACCAATTAATGATAATTCAATTGGAGTATAATACTATTGCTCAGTTTTTGTAATGTATATCGTTCAGAATAATGATAATTAAAAACTGCCATATTCAGCAAAAAAAAAATACATTTTCATACTATTAAACTAATTGCTTGGTACCTTTGTTATAATATTTATAATGTTGGAACCAAATAATGAAGCAGACAGATTAACACAACATCTAAAGTAATGTCATCTTTGTATTTCATAGACAGGAAAATCAAACAATAAACTACAACTAGCTAATTTCACAAACAGCACAGTTAGTTTTTAATTTCAAAGTTGAGTGGTTATTTATTACAAGTATAACTATACATAATTGATTAACAATCTGTCAAACTGATTTTAGTACAAGTACAAAAGAAAGTAGATAATTCGGTTATCAGATTATTTATAATAATTTATTCATAAAATTATTTTCAGTTTCTGGAAGAACCAATGAGGCAGAAAAACTAGGTAATTTGATATATATGCAGAATCTGATTAAGTACTTCAGTTGAAGGATTGTTAAATTTGCAAGATGTTTTGGCAATGTTAATTAATATATTCAGAATAAAGGATAAATTCACACAATCACTTCAGTCATTTATATTCTTATTGGAGTATGATAAAACATATATTTACACAAAAAAAAAGTATTTGTTTCATTGCTAAGTGAAATCTTAAAAACTGTATGGTAAGCCTCCAAAAAACTTTTCATATACATAATTTTAAATTTAAATTTCTTCAATCAGCAATATGTACAGCTGATAATTTACCTTTGTAATTTACTTTCATGCTTTACCAATTAATATTTAAGCTAAGTTATCCTTTTTTTGTTTAAATACTTTCTTTTTTCTTTTTTTTTTTTTTAGCCTCCGGAACTACCATAAGGTATTACTTCAGAGGATGAATGAGAATGATATGTATGAAGTTTAAATAATACTTACCTTAAAATATGTAAACATCAAAATGTAACAAAGAATTCTAATAACTTTCTTATCGAGGGCTTTGTTTTCATCATTTATTTTTTTTATTAAGCTAAATAACATTTTCTAAGATTTTACAAGATAACAGTTAACTACAAGAAAGAAAAATTTACCACACAAACAGTTTCCTATTTGTTTGCAAATTTTAAGAAGCAATGCTTTAGCTGCAAGGTCAACAATTGCATTTTCAAAAAATAATAACTCTCCTACTCAAACACATGAACGTTATTATCAATATTATTAAATTTGAACGAAAATAGAATTCATAAACCTTTAACTAAGAATACCGAAATACACGGAATTTACCTTTTAAATAGCTTACGCAAATATTATGCCACTTGGGTTTTTTCTAAACATTATCTAAGCAAGAAATCAATTACCGGTCATTAATAACCGAACAGGTATTCTATATTTTTAAAATCTCAAAGGAAATATTAAAACATCCCAAACAACACAAAATAAATCGGAGATTAAATTTTTACCCATACATACCAGATACGTTAATAGAACGCTTAAAAACCCGCATGATTTATTTTTTTTAATTTACGCTATTCTTTCAGTAATAACAAGATGTAAAAATTCAGATTAAATGTAAAAATTTAATATCAGACTAAATAGAAGTAATAAAGCACGCAACAACACACAATATACCATTGTCAAAGATTTAATACATAAATACAAATTCTTACCATTTTCTGGTGAGTTTGCCATGTTGTTAGTCTGACACGTTAATAATTAGGGAACACGAAGAAAATCAGCAATGTAGAAATCTATAACACACAGTAACAGTCTAGCACTGTTTAATTCCAACTTATTTCAAATATTATCCATCATATATCTGACACAATTACAAGGCAGAAAGGACACAAAAACGTAAACACAAGCCATCGCACTCTCTCCATACGAATGTTTGAGAATCAATGATGCCAACAATACAGCTCAAAACCCGATTAAATATCCCTTTAAATCGTTAACATTGTATAACATTACATAAAAAATGCGTCTTTATCAAAAATCTAACTCTGAAAAAGATCTCAATGAGGTAATTGGTGAAATAATATTATGGAAGTCCAATAAATAAAAGATATGTTTGTTTAATGATTAAAGAACACAAACAAGAAATGATCACTACTTGTTGATTTTAGGTAAAACGTCACCTTGGTAGCGTGTAACGAGTAGTGTACTTCATTCATAATATCGAACCAGTGCTATTTAGCTAGAATACCTCTAAGATAAACCTAGATCGCGTATTTTAAACTGGTGTCATAATGTTCTAAGGTTTTGCTTAAAATTATGTTCATAATGAATGAGGTAAAAGTGAGAATATCTTAGATGAGAATAAATCAGTGTAATGTTCTGCCACTAAATTCCATATAGAGAAAAGTATCAGCAAAATATAATTGTAAAATTGATTTCAACCCGATATCATTTTTCACCTTTGGGGTGTGTCAAGGTGGTTTTTTACCGTTTCTACAGTAACAAATTACTACTCGTCATTCTTTTCTTTCGATAAACTTCTCACCCATTCACGTACCCCAGACGCTACAGAGTATTCCGTACGAAGTAAAAGCTGGTTATCATTAATTAGCGACGAGTCAGAAATTACTTATGCTGATTTATTCAAGTATTATTGTTATATTAGAGATTGAATATGCTCAGCTTTATTTTTAATATTTATATGTAATTATTGAAGTACTATCCGTAAATAATAAAAATAAAGTTGTTATAATCATCAGTCTGCTGATAATAAAATACTGATATGATAAATAAATCTATTCTATAGACACATGAAATAATATTAAGGTAAACACATTAAATATAAAAAATTACTTAAAAATAATAACTCAGAAGGTGCTATTGAGAATTATTTTAAGTATATATTTATATACACATTGAACAGGATGCAGATAAGTCAGGTTTCTCTTTAAGTGTTATTTAAAACTTTATCACAGAGAAGTATTGTTTCTGTTAAAGGAAATTAGTTTAATTGCATTTTAATTAAATTGGTGGAAAAAGTGTTCAAACAGTTTGGCGATTTATTAAAATTGCCAAATTGTTAGTCACTTTCTGTTATATTAAGCTGTATGAAAATAATTACTTTGTGTGGTTTGGTAAAGGTGATTGTTATTTTTTTTAAATAAATTACTTCTTTTTAGCAATGATTGTACATTTATAGATATAAACACATGTACTAATAACCCAGTTAATATAAAACTAATTACAGACACATACCTTCATAGATATACATCTGGTTACTAAACACATCATTCAATATATCATACTGAACATATATAATATATCATATTAAACATATAACATATCATATCAATATAGGGGTTCTGAGACAAAAAAAAAGCTAAAAGGGAGATTGTTAGCAAAGCCATGAAAAAGTAATAGAAACATTATTTCCAAACAGGCAGTCAGCCCCTTTCTCAGACACCCAAAGAACTTTACAATAGCTATGCGCACTGCAACAGTTAAGATTCTGTGTTAATAATTATAATCATTTTTAACAATAACAAAGTTTTCCTAAAAATATTTATGTGAAGTGTAGCACTTTACTGTTGTAAAACCTGGAAAATTGTAAAGGAAAGGAATAGTGCATATTACCTTGAAAAAAAAATGGTATTACTGGATAGTGAAAATTTATCTATTCTTAACAATATTGTAGTCTGATTGCCTAATTAGTCACTATTTTGTGATAAACATTAGAAATTGGAATATTCTAATGTAATGAATACTTTGTATGAAAAGGGGTTAGCCTGGTCCAGATTTGAACCTAGAACCTCTCAGATGAAAGTGAACACTACCACCTAGCCCTCAAGGTTTCATTGATAAAAAAAAAATTATGTGAGCTGATATTATACGAAAATGATCATGTTACAAACTGTGATGTTAAAACTACTAGATTATTTTTATCAGACTAGCTTTATGTAGTTTAAGTTACCTAGTTCTGGTAGACCTGAGCCTGTACAAGATTACACTGCATTACATTCATACATATCATCCTCTGAAGTAATACCTTATGGTGGTTCTGGAGGCTAAATAGAAAAGAGAGATTTATGTTGATTTCATGGCTTTATTTGCAAATACAGATTTTAAAAACACTAAATTTGACAAAGACGTATGAAACAAACACAATACAGATTAGCTACACTATTTGATCGTAGAGTAAATGGTTTTTTTTTAGATATTTGAAGATGAGTAACTTCAATGGATGATTCATCTATAACATATTGAGGATGGGAATGAATTTAAGTCCTAACATTTTTTTTTAAATGTATTTTTCAGTTACTGAGAGTGAACAAATATATTAATGTAGGTTTTGCGCTATCCTGCATATTCAGTTGGTATTTTTTTTTGGTTAACCTTTATTTTTATTTAATCATGAAATGCAATAAAAAATGAAATTTAATAATGAAATATTTTTTTTCATTTTTTTTTTAACGTAATCACAGTTAAGTATATCTTTAGAGGATGAGACGAATGAATTGTAGCGTGTGTGAAAAATGTCATGCCTGACCGGGATTCAATGCCGGGACCTCCGGATGAAAGGCTGCGACGCTACCACTCCACCATGGAGGCTGGCATTCAGTTGGTATTAAATTCTATATCTACTATATTAAAATGTATTCTTTGGATTGTTTATCATATTATTTGAAACTGTATTTTATATTTTTTTAAATATTATGAGTGTATATGTTAATTTTACTGCCCCGTACTGGAGTCTTTAAAATGTAGCATTTTCCTTTGTTCTAATGTCATTATTGCCAACTGTTAAGCTGTATTTTTATTAATATTTTTAATTAAATCATCATCTTCAAATATGATCTTGTAGTTCATCATTCCATATTTATATTTATATTTATAAATGTAATATTACTCAAAATATTAATTTTTTTATCATTATTAAATCTCCAAAATCTGTAAATTATTTTTTACAATCTGTAATACAATGTTCGCATTCTAACGGATTGTCATTACATTTGTTGCATTTAATTTTGTACATTTCTTGTAATTCCTCTTTGTTACTTCTATTATTGTTATTTTTTAAATATTCTATAATGTGATTATTTGGTTTGAATACTTTTTTATATTTATTTTCATCACATACATTAATAATTTTTTCTATTATTTTACTTGTGTAATTGTATTCTAGGTTTAAACTATTATTAATCCTTGAGTAATTTTTTTTTACTATTATTGTATTTTAATTTAATTAACTTTGTATTTTTTTATTCAAATTTTTAAAAATTTTTTCTCTAATTTTACCATCAAAACCATTAAATACTGGTATTTTTTTTACTGCATGCATTTTTTTTTTTTTAAGTTAATTTTTTTGTATAAGAATGTCTAAACATCATGTTTTTAAAAGTATTAATTTTTTGTGACCATAAGTGGTTGGAATTTAAATATATTATAATATTATTTATTGGGGATTTTCTATGAACTGATATTTATATTATATTATTTGTGTTTATTTCTGTTTTAATATCTAAAAAAATGTATTTTTCTGTTATTTTCTATTTTGTATGTAAATTTAAAATTTTTATTATAATTGTTAAGTTTATTTAAAATGAACAAACGTTCATGATTTGTATTTGGGTTATATGTGACTAAAATGTCATCTACATATCTTATCCACAGTACTATTTGACGTGTATTTAATATGGCATGAACCATTTTATTTTCAAAATTTTATATAAATATCTCTTACATAATGGCACATGTAGGTGATTCCATTGGTAAGCCTTCTGTTTGCAATCAGGCCTGTGCAAAGTCTAATCGACATCATCATGCAAATATCTAATGAGTATCTTTTTACAGTGGTAATTTTAGGGGAAAATGGCTTATGTTAATACTTAAAATGCAGTTTTATTGGCATAAAAATAATATAAAAAAATAAAAATTATGTTCTACTTTTTAATTTTTTGAAATGTGAAAACATTTTTCCTATCTTAAAACCTACACTCAAACACATTTATTGAAGACCATATAATTATATATATATATACACATATTAATTTAAAAAAAAAAATAACATTCCAAGGGAAGCGAAATAATATACTAAATACATCTAATACCAAACACACTTAACAATATCATCTTGCAATTAGAAACAAATTTATTTTAAAATATTTGAAAAATATGTAGCTAAGGATAGAAAAATATGTTATATAGAAATGTGGATAGGTAAATAATATTTTATTTTAATTATTATATTAACATATTAAATCTATTTTCAACTGTGTTCGATCACGTTAACAAAGCATATAACATACATATAATAAACAAACTGAAACAATTCTAAACAAAATAATTTCAACATCTGGTAGAAGTTAAATTATAGAAATTAAACTTTTCAGGCTTTGTTT